>VYZX01014705.1:314255-334947 GCA_013401335.1 Brachypteracias leptosomus
TCACCGCTAAGGCTGCGCAAACACGACGTGGGAAAGGCGGCGGAGGCAGCGGCTCTGCACCCCCCCGTCCTTTCCCGCGTTTGCTCAGCCCCGGGACAAATGGGAAGGGAAAATGGACGGACGTGTAAAATTTTATTGCTGCTAAAGCCAGCAGAGACGTTTGATCCTGCTTAGCTTCCGAGCTGGGATGTCAGGCCCTGGAAATCCAAGGGTGCAAATCTAACCACGTCAGCAGGAACCCTGCCCTTTGGAAACACATTTGCAAAGGAACGCAACTTCGGGCTGGGGGGNTGCACACCCGCCCGGCCGGGAGGAGGGGGGGTCGGGCCGGGCGCCAGCGCCGAGGCGGCTTCGTGGGGCTCTGCCACCCCCTGCTGCCTGCAGCCGCCGGGAACCGCTGAGCTTTCCAGGGGCTTCCAATGCAGGATTGAATTCCTCCTGCCTCTCCCTTCTCCAGCCCTGCGGGTTACAGCTCCTAACCGAACAACCGGGCGCTTCCCGCAAGCGAGGAGCAGCGGGGACGCTCCATAACGTGCATCGCTCCCCAGTAACTTGTCTCATTGCCCATAACCTTCTCTCCAGCCCACTCGGAGTTGCCTGTGTACTGACCCGAGATTAAATTCTTCCTACTCCCAACCATCTCTATGATGAAAACATCACCTTCACAGCAGATCCTGCCTGCCAGCGAACTGAGTAAACAGTTCACGATGATAATCAAGCCATGTGTCATTGTCATCTGGAGGAATACTTTGATAAACTGACTTTGATCAAACACATGGCAGATAGCACCCCCATAGAAGGTTTTGCTCACCCTCTTCTGCAATCGCTGCTTAGGGTTTAAAGGTTCTTGATTGAGTAGTTATATAGTAACTTGAGTCACCAGCAGTGTGTGGTGAAATGTATGTGCGCTGATAGAATTTTTTTTATTTGCTCTCTATAAAAAAGGCAGGATGACAGAGGTTTCAGCTGCAGTTTAAAACTATGATAAGGAAGATCGAGCTCTCAAGCTATTTGGTTTACCAATTAACCAAGTCCTCAAGGCTTCACAAAGTTACTTAAGTTTTATGGTCATTGGGGATCTACTACTACATGGTTACCTGCCTGCATTTATCCATTTGTTGACATCGAATAATATATGCATTTTAAATTCTACCCAATAAAAAAAAGTGCCGATGTTACTAGATAGTCTTATGCTAACCCCTGACACCAGCAAGGTCACAGAACTGTACTGTAATTCTGATACTATACAAAGTTCTGTTTTTTTTCTGCTGTAAGAGCTGTTGCTACGCTAGTTAAAAAATGCTGGAAAGGTGTGGCAAAACCATCAGCTGTTAATTAATTGTACACATCTTGACTATTTTTAAGAGTGGCTTCCAGACATAATCTGGGCTGTTCTTTCCCAGGAGCTCAAAACAGATGTAAACAAATTAATTTTTAGCCTAAACTCACCATGTGGCTTGTTAAACTGGGCAGCGTGCACTCTGTGAAAAAAATCTTTGTATCTTGGAGTCCAGCATCTCCCTTTTGCCTATTGAAGTCTCAAGTTTTATTGTGCGTTACTTATATAAGTACCCCTGAATCCTGGAAACATACAGAAAGTATTTAAGCTTTTGTTCCTAAATTTTTTTTATTTTTTTTTTTCAGTAGCATCTTCATCTTCTGCAGTTTTTCAGATGTCCACTAAACCTATTTCAGAAGCTTATCTTGATTTACAGCAGGTTCTATTTAAACTGAAGAAGCGGGAAGCAGTCAGGTAGCACAGTGTGGGCCTGCAGCTTGCCCTGGGGAGGTTAGGCCAGACCCTGTCACGGCTAAACCAGACCCAGGCGAGGTTAGGTCAGAGCCGGTCACGGCTAAGCCGACGCTGGTTAAGCCAGGCCAGACACAGGCGAGGTGAAGCCGGCCCTGGCCGATCTGAGCGGCCTGAGCCCGACTTGGCCGCGCGGGCGCGTGCAGCGGTGCTGCGGCGCCACCTGCTGGGCGCGCGCCGCAACAGGCAAAGCCCCCGGGGCGGCTTCGGCCGTGGGAGTGCTGCCAATTACCTGTATCACCATCATCTTCATCGCCAAGCTTTAGGGCTGAACTCTGCTAGGATGCAATGACGTGCAGAGGCTGAGAGCAAACGATCGTTTATTGGACGTGTCCAACAACGTACAACAATGTGCACCTTTGCTCCAGCTGTGCTGCAGCTCCGCGTAAAGTCACAGCCCTTGGAACATAACCTAATCCTTTTGAAATAAACATATTTTTGGTGCCTCATTTTCCTATTGAAACCCAAATTCAGTTCCCAGACAAAAACATCTCCAAAGCACAACAAACATTTTTGTGTTTCAGACCTCACCTGAGTGCTGGCAACAGCATCTCCCGCGAGTGAGCCCCGCAACACAGGATGACTTTGGGTACACCTCTGGGGTAGGACCTTACTTTCCAAGACTGCTTGCAGAGCAAGGTGTTTTGGGGTAAAGATGAAACTTTTGTTCACAATGGGACGGCTGCTTTGCTCTGAACACAGCGGTCTTCACTATAGAGTGGTTTTATAAAAAGTAATTTGATTTACAGGAAAAAAAGAGGCACGCAGGAGTCTTAACTACTGCTGTTTCCATGTTCAAAACAAGGTTCTATCAAAGTTAGAATCCCTGCCTTCCTCCAGATGAAAATGCAGTAAAATCTAATATGTTGTCTAAAAATTGTCATGGACAAAAGCCAAGGTTTCTTTTCTTTTAGAAACACTTAAAATTAAAAACCACCACTTTAATAATTACCATTCTGTATCTTGAAAGGAGACAAAAAAAAAAAAAGTCAACTTTTTTCTTGGTGTTAAAATACAGGAGGTAAAAATGTAGGATAAAATGTAACAGAACTACAGGTGGCCTGCACCTGGATGAATGGAAAACGTTGAGTTTAGGTGCTTTACTTCCTACAGCAGCTATAATAAACCATGCTCGGCTGAATGAAATTAGCAAATGCTTTTAAAAGAAAGTCTCCCAACAGCACATCTGCCATAAAAAAAAATAAATCAATGGACTCATATATAAAAAAAATAATAGTTTGTTGCAGGTTTACCAGAGTCATTACAGCAGCCTCTTATTCCTCGAACATCGATAGAATCCAGCCTGCCTGCCCATCCAGCAACATGTGCACAGCTCCCTGAGGATGAACTTCTAGTAACTTACTTTTCCTGATTCTTATTTTTGCAAGTACCATCAGACTTCAGCACATCTAATATTTGAAGACAGACCGATACTCTCTCATTTTGAATAGCCAATCTTGTGAATTCTGCAGTTTTGGAAAATTCTGGAGTTGGAGGTAGTGCTCTAAGAAGGTGTTCAATGACCTGGGCTTGGTCCACTGCTGTTCTTGACAGTCGATGAAGTTCTCCGTCATCTGGTAAAGTTAGATGAGTCATTGATATAAGCTGGAAAAGGTACTTACTAAGCTGTCTGACATAAGTCAACTTCTCTGCCCAAAAATTCACTTCCCCTTTATCAAACAGGAAATCATCTTCTTCCTTAATAAAAAGAAAATGAACAGCAATTGGAAAATGACTACTTGCGGCCTTGATAATAATGAGAAAATTATAGAAGATATGAAGAAGGTATATAGAGGAAATGATGACTATAATAAGAGGCGGTTACAGAACAGCTTCTTTATATTAAAAAGAAGGTAGAAATGAATATGCATCACTTTTCAAAGGTTTGAGAAAATGCAGTAAAAAAGGTTCCTACTTTTGCCAAAAAAATGTTACCTTCAAAAATCAGGCAGTTAGGATATAACTCTTGGGAAACAGTAGAAGTAAATAGTAGTCCTAATCCTTAACATGTGCTTGCCTTCCCCTGTGAAACTGTCTTGTATTTCACAGAGACCCCTCTGTAACCAATATGGTAATTTGCTATATCATGGAGCTTTTTGAGTGGATTAAACGAAAAAGGAAAATTGTATCAGTCAGTGAAACATCAGAAAGGCATACCTAAACCACAGGCTTAAGAAAAGATTCATAATGTATTTCATGGATCATACTAATTGCCCACAAACTTCTCAAAGATGTAGCCGCTCCTGCTCCTTCCGGTTCCACTTCCAGAGTAATTTTGATTTTTACAGTCTTTTCAAGACAAAGGAGCACAGTGTATCACACAGCATTAGGTTCTACAGAATCAGCATGGCCAAGTTTTTCTTTACGGAAATAATCCTTCTGAAGACAATGACTGATGTGAGTGAGGCTTGTTTTGTGTGCTTTGCACATGGAAGATGGCACAAAGTTACCAAATATTTAAGTGACATCTCTGGAAAAGCCAGCAGTTGGGAGAACACTGTTCTTGAATGCCAGATGTGCCTGGCACCCACAGCAGTAGTTTAAATCAAGGCAAGCCATCATCTGCGATGATACTGAAATGCAATTAGTCACAGCCTCAAAATATTTCACTCAACAATGACTTGTTAAGTAATTCTTGGTTCATTTCAATGTTTGCTTATTGGTCTTTTTAATTTTATGCTGATATTTGCCAGGAAACAAATACCAAACTCTATTTTTAATTTAAATACCATCCATGTGATATATTTTTTTTTTACTGTAAAATCAATTAATACTGGAGTAGTGATCATCAGGCTTCATCAGATGAGATATTTCATTCTGTTCCTACTACAAGACTGCCAAAACGTAGCTATCCCAACACAAGATAGCAAATGATCATTAAAATTACCGGGGCTGAAGTCTGAGAGTCTCCTCTCAGCTCGCTGTCTCTCAGCAGCCACTCCAGCAGGATGGGGACCCCAGCACGGAGCTGGCCCCACCGCAGGAGCAGCTGGCACAGCGTGCCAAATGCTAAATCCAAGGCCATCGGAGCATTTACTATCCGAAGTGCAAACTCTGTTGAGAGAAAATATTTGTAACAATATATAGCAAGACCACAAACATTTTCAAATAAAATCAGCACAAAAATGATTTCTTGAAAACAGATGCTGAGTTTACACAAACACATTTAGAATGATGAATTATACTGCAAGTAAGTTAGATGAACGTTTACTTCTGTGCCACTTGGGGCCTCTTCTCAATTCCAAAATAATACATGAAGCAACTGAAAATGCTGATTCTTAATATTTTTTTTCCTGCACATTTAGTAAAACTCATTAATTTGGGTTGAAATATACAAAGACATCCATTAGAAATGCCTTCAGAGACAGTTCTGACACTATTGCATGGTGACTGTTTTTGCAAAACTGCAGCTATGCCTTAGATCTGATTTGATGGTTTTCACTGGAACTCAAAACCAACAGCACATTATATGTTTTTAAAGGGCTGGATTATAAGATGAATCATTATTTGGTGTGTAATCTCTTTATAACTGTAAGATATACATATATACACACATACACACGTAAGAGAGACCAAGCATGCAAGACAGAGAAGATGTTAAAGAAGGGAAAGGCAGACACTTCACAATGCCATCACAGAGCTGTATTTGTACAGGTTTTGCTATCATGCCAGAACCATACACAAAGCCATCATCCATACTGTATTTCGTCCCTAACCTTACCCACTGCTATCATTTGGGAAGATGCTCTTTTAACTGTGTGGTTCCTAGGGCTGCCCTCAATAATGGACTACATAAAAATGCAGAGAAGCCCCATTTGCATGAGAACTCCAAAAACGGCATTCACAGACATGAGTTTCATCACTGATACTGTTAATGTAATTTTTCTTTTTAAATGGAGATGTGGGAAGAGGACCAGAGGAGGAGAGCTAATGAACAAGCCCCTGTAAAATGGATTTTGGCAAAATTCATCCTTCTCCATAGTCACCAGCAAACAACTGTTCACTGAATGGTCTGTCTTCTAAGTAGTGGTATCACAGAGACATGTCATTCTTGAAGGCTGCCTTTTGCAAGCAGACAACACAGCAGAGTCAGAATTATTTGGTAGAAATCCATTCAGACATGGGAGGCAGACCTTACTTTTGTGTCTGAGGGTATATAAGCGTTTCTCACAAAAGAAAATTATTATTGACGTGAAAGAGGCATAGCAGTGCAGCCGAAACCTGTCCTTCATGACCCATATTTGGAGCTGCAGCATGGAACTCTATTCTTTAACACCTCCTGAGGCCTCATGCCAGCTGCAGGTTTTCCAGAGACCTTTGCTCAGCAGAAAAATGTACCCTAAAACACCAGGATGAGGAAAATATGCATGCCAATGAATAAGGAAGCACAGGAAACAAGTAAGGGCCAAACAGACCGTCAGAAAGATGGGTACATGGTATTTGACAGATCAGGTAATGTACCAAGGATATTAGGGAGGATAAATTAGTATTTGAGACCATGAGGACAAAGGACCATAATACGGAAGGGAGCAAAGGAGAAAGAACAGATGGTCTCTTCTTTATCTTGGAGTTAGATGACGGTAAATGGAAATCTCCTTGAACAAGAAACAGGAAGGCAGGCAGTCAATCTCTTGGTGACACTAATAATGTTACATATGTAGTCTCTGCTAGACAGTAAAATCAAATGTTCAAATCTGTTTTCTTCATGTCAGGACTTATCACTGTCAAGACATCTCTCAGCTTTGTCTGTGAAGGAGAGCTTGCAGGGCTGCAGGGTGACATTTCCACACCATTTATTTTAGGTATTGGGTTTTTTAGGTATTGTTTTTGCTGACATTTCTTTCCAGGACCTTTATTAAACACCCCCCCCCNAACAAACTTGCTTTCTCTGTTGCTATGCCCTACTTGGTACCAGTCTGATACTCTAAAGAATGGGTACAATGGTTGTCCTCTCTGCTTTGATTTGCTTAGCCTCAGGTAGAAAACAGTTTCATTCAACTGCCATAGGGACCTTAGAAATACTAGCAATTCTCAGAGCTGGAAGAATAGAAATGAAAACAGAGTGTGGGGTTCTGAGCCTGAAACAAACATCCCTGAATACGAATGCTTACAAAATGCGACATTTTAAACTCAGTTCTTTTGAATTATGATGGCCCTTCAGAGTTTTAAAGACAATTACTGAATGCCTACAATTGTCTACATTTATATAATGTCTCTTGCTTGTGTCACTTCATTTATATTTGATTATTTAGCAAATTAAGTGATGCTGGGAGCTAAAACCCAAACGTGTTATTTCCCACTGCCTCTTCCTGAAATTAGCTGTTGCTTTGGAGGACTGATTATACATGAAACTGCAAATATTTAAAAGACCTGTAATTTTCTGTGGCCTTTTTTCCCCTTTTAAGATTTAGACTCCTTAAGAACAAATATGGTGATTCTTTCTTTGTGAATGAGAAGACTGGACTGTTGAGAAATGCACCAAATCCTATACTGAGGCCTCTAATGCTGTTATTATGTGAACATGCTGGAAACTACCAAGAGGTAGCAAAACAAGTAATGCTGAGGTACTGCCTGGACCAAACTTGCTTGCTAGCAGTTTTTCAACAGCATGACGCAGGAGAAAAGGCGGTTTTGTGGTCACATAGCATGACAATCTTGTAGGGAATCCTTGTGTTGCAACAAAGGAAACAGCAAGGGTTTTTTGTTTTTCCAAAGAACAGAAGATAAAAAAATACAGGAAAAACATATAAAGGAGGTCTAACACACACAAAAACCATGATGGCCCTCAACACAATGCCGACCTCCCTTCTGTGAACTGCAGACACCATTTAACTGATTAACCAAACTCACACATCAGTTCTGACATTATGATCAGAGAAAACCCAAGCCACATCACTTTGATAATGCTGAAACTTGGGCTTCAAAAATTTGAGTAAGAGTCTACCTACCTTGGGTTTTGTGCTAGAGAAGCTAGCACAGCAGCCTCCTGGTATTTGAGATGTTGACACAGATTCGACAACAGATCAAATTCTTGCAGCTGAATAATTTTTGCTTCCACCTGCCCATCCCATTCCCCCAACCTAGTGCAGAGCATCAGAAATGTTTCCATAGTTTCTGAATTGTTTCCTAAGATGCTGTTACAGAGCACACTGACATTAACTGACTTTGATACCAGTTCACGGAAATTTGATGCTAGAATAGTTCAAGATCAGATATGGAGACTACCACTGCCACAAGGACAACAAAGAGATGGAGCAAGTATCCAAAAAGGTGTATCAACTCCTTAAGCCTGGAGTGCTGAACTAATATTGATAAATAACAGCAAGCAAAGTTACGTACATACCCATGATTTAATAGGTTAAAAAAAAAAATAAGCAAAGCTTTCAGGGGGGAAATGATCTATTGCTTTGATGACTCCCAGCTCTAAAAGTAACAGCAATGGATGCTGTAAGCACATACAGAATCTTTTAAGATACCCACAAAAGGTGTATGTCTTCTAAAAATAAATGTGTTTGTCTTCATCGATGTATTAACTGTTTACAGGAACTGTTCCTCACATCATTATTTGCCTGCAGAACAGGGCTGATTTTCAAGAAGCCACACATTACACATGATGCTGTGTTCATGACTCATGCCATGACTTCAAAAAATGGTCTGAGCAAGTTGGAAGTTCACCAAAGGCAAAAAGGGCAGATGGCTCTCCTCTCCCTGCAGCCCCCTTGGGCCATGGGCTCCTGATGCTTACCTCCAGCCAGCTCAGGTACTCTGCTGATCACCTGGTAAATTAATGCTCAGAATAGCAGAGTATGAATTTGGCACACAACTTGGCATGTGGGTTCTTCTGCTTGGCTGGTGAGCTGAGCTGGCTACCCTGCAGTCAGAACTGGTACAGCTGGGAGCTGGGGAAGGGAAGATCACAGGGCAGCAGGGGCAAAGGAAGAGGCCCAAGGGAGAGCAAGACCTCCCTGTTCAACAAGCTTTTAGCTCAGGTCAGCTATAATCTGAAACTTCCCCATCAGAGTCATGTAAATAAAACACTAACAGGGATGACTCACATGACTGAGTATTAATAGCCTTTCATAATGTATTTAAAGTAACTGAATAAAAAAATTCAAATGACAGATTCCTAGAAACCACTCACAGCCGATTACTGCCACAGAAACTAAACCAGCAGAAAACGAACCTCAAGACGTAGCTACTACCAAACACTGAAAATACAGTAGTGCTCCTGTTGTGGTCAACAGTTCCACAGACTATCAAAAGCTGTATTAAAATTATCAGTTTTTAAAATTCTAAACCAGTGTATGTTCCAACATGCAAAAACATCATCAGCAAGATAAGCATCTTACTAAATAAGCCACTACAGGGGCTGAAATACAAAAAAATTCTCTATGCCTTAAACAAGTAGTTACAAGTAGAAGAATTAATACTACTCCTTGAAATGAAAAACAAAAGATAAGAATCGGGCACTACATGCTTTTTTCATTTTGAGGAATTGAATTTTCATAAAGGGAAAGGGGTTAAGTACTGCAGTGTTTTAGTCTTTGTGAATCCACCCACATAAAAATTAGACCTCCCACACACACGTTCATATACTCCAAAAGCTTTGATCATGCCAGATATAAATATTTCTTCTAGTAGCCTATTACATGTCCTCCAACTATACAATTGTTCTCTGTTAAAGCCTCGGTGATGCTATGGGGAACTGAAAGGATGTATTAAGAGTATATACACAGATTTTAAGAACAACCATGATAAAATATAGGCAAATCAGAAAAGCAGAACACATTTCTTGCCTAACAAGGGATTTTGTAATTGGTTCTATACTGAAAATTGGTAACTAAAATTAACTTTAGATTAGAGTAATGCAATTTTTGTAAAGATATACTGTGTTCAGAACAAACACAAAGAGAAGTAAAACTGCATGGAAGTTTAGTGTAACAGTCCTGAGAAAAAGCTGCACGAACAACAGTGTGCCAACAGCAAAGATGTTTACAAGGAAAACATACAGGGTAAGTTCTTCATGTGGAATCACAGAAAGTATTTTAGGTAGACTAGGTATATTCTAAATTGGTAAAATATTTTTTACTTTTTTGTACCAAGGGCTGCCTACCTAGGTATAAACATGACTACATCACTACCAATACAGTACCTTGTAACACCCTGGTAAAATAAGGTAGTATTCTTGCTTCAGAAACAAGCATGGACTTTTAAATCAACAAAGCTTATTGCATGACTGCTTGACAAAATTGGAGATTTTCTGATACATTATCGAGATGATGAATATCAACCAAGAGATCAGGTTCCCATCCAGATGATGGTAGATCCACTATTATAACCATCAATACCTGTAATATTAGATTTACAAATGGAAAATTTCACCTACTGAATCACTTTTTGTTGCACTGAAAGTTTTCTTCTTTTTAGTGTTAAGTAATAGTTGAGTTTGCCAACATTTGTCTCAACATTTCAAGTATAAGAGAAAGGAGTGAGGCATTGCTGCAGATAAATTTTTAAAGTAAAATACTATGTTTATGTTTGCACAGGCTTCACAAAACTTAAAAAGCCTTCAAATTTAAAAAAGAAAATAAAAATCCCACCGGCCCAACTCAAGAGTTACATAAGTTGGCAAATAAAGTGAGGTCAGGAACTGAATTTCTTATGTTGAAATAACCTGCTTATATGTTCTACTTTGAGCTAGACAGGAACTGTGCAACTTCGCAGCAAGGCTATACATGGGTGTCTTGGCACCAGAAAAACAACAGGACAGAAGAAAAGCAGTAGCAGTAGATGGAAAGGAGAGGAAGGAGTGTTCATACCCACTCAGTCTCTGCAAGTAACGTTACAGGGCTATCATCCTTCTGGGCACTAAGATTAAAAGTGGACAACTAAGAAGTAAAACAAACAAAGGAAAATGCAGGAACGGTAACTGCTGCATCCGGAGAGTTGGCAGATGGCTCTTGAAAGGGTGCTTGTTCATTGCACTGTGTCAATTTAAGTTCCAAACATCGAACTTTCCACTTTTAAAAATGACCATTTATGTAAAATCTAATATATAAGCAGATTCCTTTTTATAGTGTTTCATAAAATCAAAGGCAATTAGATCATTTCTATCCTCTCGAGAAATATCATTCCCTAGATGACGTACAACTACTTCATCTGTTTTCCATTTCCCTGCCTGTTTCATAGCCGTGCTTTTTCAGGATGAGTTTAAAGAGGCCCTTCCTGACATCATGCAACACGATGTCAAAACACAACACCATTACAAAACAAACTAATCAAAACTAATTTCTTAATAGTTGCAGTTTCCGAGCAGAGTGGCAGTGACGCTGCTCTCAGTTTTGACTTTGATTATAAACAGATCTAAGTTAATAACATGTCTGATTATGATGGAAACTTACAGCTCAGGACTGAGCAGAAAATTAAAGTTCCTTCTTGAACAAAAAAACACACACATATATTCATCGTCTATTCAAGCCCTTTTTTGGAATGTGAACAGAACAATATTTTTCAACTCAGTAACTATATATATGCATATATAAGCTTTTCCCATGCAAGACGTGCCTCCTGTACATGAAAGGTTTTACTACAAAACAACCACAGCTCACAGATCTGTCAGAGGAAATGAGCATGTGGACTTTGCCACTTGTGTTACCGCTTTTGCAGAACCTCCCCCCCACAAAGTCATGGTCTTATTTAAACAGAAAAAAACCCCATACTCCCTGCATAAACCTACAGTACTCATGCTTTTCCTTCTGAAAAAGTAAAAAATATGATGCAGCTAATTGTTTAAAATACTGCCAATGAGAATGTGAGTATGTTTTTTAACTCAAATTACGTATTTGTTGGAAAAATGAAGATAAATACTCTGAGTTTCAAAATAAGTATCACTAGGACTAAATATATGACTGAAGACTTTTGCTTTTGGCATGTTCTAACTAAGGAACTTTTTACTTAGCACTGATGAAGATTTCCAAATGTGAATGATAGGTGTGTTACAGCTATGCTGTAGGAACACAGGAGATTAATTTATCTCTGTATCATAGCTGGAATTTTAGAATAGTATCTGGAGAATGGTGGTGAAAGGTTTGTTATTTACGGAATAAAGGAATAAGGAAAGGGTAGGTAATCATATGGAAGACTGTACATAGAAATCTCCCCGCAATAATTGAAAACCAATATAATTTGGGCAGAGTGCTCAAAAGGTACTTCAAAATCAGTAACAGGAAGGCTGGCTTTCCTTCATTGCTATGGAGTCACAGCCACAACCATCACAGCTTGCCTAAGGAGCCTATCAAGATCTGTAAACTGCTGTCCTTTTTACTTGCTTGCAATTAAAATTCTGGTAAGAAAAAAACCCCCAAACATTCAATGGATTATTCACATGAACACTCCATTTAACATCTACCACTTTCAGACTCCAGCACTGAGCACATACAATTATTTTTCATGTATTCCTTCTTAATTTTCAGGAGTATAACAACTCATAGCCTTTACATAACAGAGCTGTGTAATTAATAGAGCTAAGTGAAGCACTGTCAGTAAAAAATCAGTAGCCAAACTGATGGATGAGCTGATTCTAATTCAGTCCATTCACTTTCAACTTTAATTAGTGGCATTGTATTCTACAAAGCAAACGGTTCCTTCATCCATGTGATGATCTAACATTGTATAAGTGGGCTGAGAACAACTTGTCAGGTGTTGAAATAAGTTTCGGAAAACAGAATAAAAAGTCCAAGTAATTACACATTCTTATATAATGTAATTCTTTAAAAAGGAATAAGTAACATAAAGTTCACACTGCAAAAGCCATTGATTTTAACAAGTACCATACACACCAATAAATCTAGGTAAGATCATTGTGAGTTTCAATACAGTAGTTCTCTCTCCTTTTTCTTTAATTAAACCAATTGATCTGAATTACTAAGTGTATGTTGGTAGAACTTTTTGCAAGACACAAATACAGGCATAAAAATGCTATGTATTTCTACATGAGTACTGACGCAACACTACACTTAATTTTTTTTTGTACTGTAACCCTTGTTCTAGATGCATGCTTGTCGCAACTGGTGACAAATTCTAAGCAAGCTCTTCACTTTTTAATTACTGATTTAAGAGTAATTTTAGATTATTGGAAAGTCTTCTAATAAACATATAAAAATTAGAACTATTCAAAGCCACTTAAATTACAATAGGCTTTGATCTTGTTCTACATTTTCTCCTGAATGTTAGTTTACATTGGTATGTCTCATTCTTCTTCCAGCAGTTCTGCTCCCAAGGGTGGGACAATGCAGGGCTTCAGGCTCCTGCAAGCTGTGGCTACTGAGCGCATCTGAGTAGAGAAGACACTTGCTGACTTACTACAAAACATCTGATTCAGGAGTATGTGTGGCTTACTGAGTGCAGGTATTTCTGAGCAGAACAGCAAAAAGCAACTTTGAAACCTCAGCAACTCAGTCTTCATATCTGTTCTGATACCTTATAATGAAATAGTATGAGAGACTGTTTTTAAGATGACTGATATTTAATTTTTATCTTTGTTTCATACTACTTATTAAAAAGGGTGACACTTGAAGTGACTATAAAAGTTTCCTTATGGAAAGAGCCATAAATTTTTTGTATAATAATTTATGTCAAAAAGGTTTGTGTTATATTCTTAGCTTCTTTACTGGTCAATTTTTTAAACCCATTTCCTCAGCATGTAAGAGCATATACTTAAAGAATAAAACCTCACAGGAACTGTTCAGTATATGAACATTTGATGAAAAAACCCACCCTTACATCAAAAGTTTCCAGTATAGCCCAGATTGTCTTTCTTATTCAGGTGTTGTCTAAGAGATGAAACTTGTGTGTAAAGAATGGCTCACATTATTTTTATCTTTCTGCTGACATATATGCACGGTGATACCCAATGCCATAAAAATGTCATTAAGTTTGCAAGCACACTGTAATGTTAGAAACTACCAGGACCACAAAACATTCACATTGCAAGTGTATTAGTAACAAATAATGGAGAGGACGTTTTTTTCTTTCTCCGTCAAGATCCAAATGCCTTCCAGTGCCTGTTGCAAGCTGCTTTCAGTGCAATCTGCTGATACCCAGTTTTCCGACATTCCAATGAAAAATGTCAGCCTGACTCTTGAGCTGTGGTCTACAGACGGGCAGGTGTTGCCAGGGACCTCCTATTCAACAATTCAGTGCTTACAGATCATTTAAGGGCAGTTCTCCTTCAGGTATCTAACAGATAATTTAAGTGCAGCCACAAGTCTCAATCCTCAATGGAAAATGCCTATCTCCGAAAAATTTTTCAAGAACATTTTCAGTCTATGAGAAAACCATTTCTTCTTCACAATTGGAAGATGATGCACCAGTGATTTCACTCGAGAGCGAGTTGGTTTCTGGACCTTCTTTCAGAAATACTCTGAAATGAGATGAAGCATACATACTCCTCACTCTACTACTAAAAGTTTTGGTCAACATAGAGGCTTGCTGATCCTAATCACCCTAGTGTGGCTGACGCATTCCTAGTATCAGGACTCAATGTTTCTTCCCATGATGATGTTCACATTTCACATTAAAGCAAGAAACTCACCTCCTTTTTCTTTCACACAGCTCTCACTTCCTAGGTGACTTCTGGATTTTGCACCTTTACTGGCCCAGGATATTTCCCTTTACACAGGCAGGTCCACACCTCTTTGGAAATCCTCTGGCTTATTTCTCTCTCCTACTGAAATACTTGAAGCTCTGGCATTTTCATACAACTGTTGCCTAAATGCCCAACAGCTGGGTCAAGACTTGCTAGGAAACTTCTAGCTGTCATCAGGACATCCTCTAGCAGGGTCCAAGTGACTTGGATGGTGTGTTTCTGTATCAGCCATCTGTGGGGTGGCTACCTGCAACTTCATCTGCATCTTCGTCAGACACAACACCATTTTGGAGGCCTTGGCATGCCCAGGTGGATCAGTAAATTATAACATGGTTTGTATGAATTACTTTGAGGCCTTCTTCCAAGTAAATTTACAGGAGGAATAGGAGCTGCATAAAACATGAAAATCTGCACGCTCTTTGACTGATAAATATGATTCAATCAGTAATCTGAGTTCTTCAGTAGAAAGTCTAACATAGGCACCAAATACTTGTCTAATACAGATCTTACATTTGTCTTTTCCATTCCCTTCAGTCCTTTGAGGAACTGGCTTGTGCTTCTTCAACTGAGAACTAAGATAGTGCTGTGAGTGGTATCCCCAATATACTGATGTACTGAATCTAAATGCTTCTTCCACAAGATACCACAAAAATAAAAACATTGTCTTGCATATTAATACAGACATGAACTATGCAACATCAGGGCCTTCCCAGTCACTGGGAAGAAACTTCTTCTTCTGTTCTCTCTGCAATTAATACATGCTTTGAACTTTTCTTATTCCAAATATTCAAAAATATTCTAAACAGGCAAGGAAGACAGAATGGCTAAGTAACCTGTGACTCTGAGTCATTCATCATGACACAAAGTGCTTCACAAATCACTGGTATTTATGACTATGTCCACAGAAAGAAGAAATGGCACTATCTATTCTGCAGGCAGAGTAGACAGCAATGAAGATTAAAAAATCTTGACTGATTTTAGATATCTCATCTGAGACATTATGACCTGTTTCACTGAGGAGTCAGCACCCCATAATGCTTTAATATTCAAAATGCATTTCCCTCTGGCTTCAGCTGTATATGCTCTGAACTCCTGCAAATCATGCCTCCAAGGTATCTAGCTAAGCACTCAGCAAACTAGTGACCTCCTTTCCAAACTCTGGTTGGAGTGCTTGCTAACCTGTACAATGCAGCTCTCTGGAAGAGGCAGGAATAGAATGCAAATCACAACAGCAACACTGAATGGCTTTGGTATGTCCCTTCTTGTGATCCTGGTCTTACTCACTTTCAATTTCACTTCATTACTTTCAGTTTTGCAACGGAGGTAGTAGTACTGTTGGAGATGAAAGTTTCTATACTGTATGTTCCTGATTCATTATCAGAGCAAATCTGCCTATTGAATTATAAAAGAACTTCTGTAAGAAAACCCCAAACAGTGATAGTGTAGCTTATCCTTTCTTCTTAATATATGCAGCACAACAAGGTTGAATTAAAAGTTGTATTTCCTAATTTTTGTATACTTGGCCTTGCAATCTTATAAATACTCTTAGTGTAGGGAAAGGGTGGAGGGGGAAGATGGCAATGTACAATTTCCAAGTTCCAAAAAAGAAAAGTAATTCTGTACTTCACCCAAATAACGTGACGTTATACTGAAGCTTGTGAGTCAAGAGAATCAGTGGAGCCACAAGGCTGATGACTCAGGCATCTGCCTCTTGAAACTAATGGAATTATAGAAAATGGTAGCACCACTAGAGAGGGAGGTACACCAATAGCACTGCTTCAATGCCTTCGACCTAACCCCAGCCACCAGACTCTACAGTGTCTCAACACGGGTCTAATTATTTTGACAAGTTATGCCCTGACTCTCAGCCTGACAGTCACCTCCAAAACTACACTACAGTGTGTCCCAAAATGCAGGAAAGTGTTCCCTTTTTATCAACTTTGTCCATTCCCTACATTCTTTCTCTTTTGGACCCAGTTCAGCCTCCCTCTTGCCACAACTTTCACCAAAGATCTTTCTCCTCCTTTATGCCCTCCTCTCACATTGGCAAGAGCGAGTCTCCTCCCCTAACCAGACTGAGCATCACCTGTTCCCTTACTCTCAGCAGTTCAGCTTGACTTTTTCAGCAGTCAACTGAGTCTTTCTGATTTACCTTCTTCCCCTTCTCTAACCAGAATTGATGGCTCATTCCTCCTTGTTTTTCTGACTACCTGCAGGTATTATTGAAAGCACAAGAGTTTTCATTTCAAGTGCCTAAATGCAGTCTCTCTCAGAGCTGCCCACAGCCACAGCTGCAGAGTCCTTCTGAGGCAGGGTGTTCCCAGCATGGAGCATCCTCAGTAGCCCTGCTGGGAACTCAGGTAAGCCTTTCAGGAGCAGAGAAATTTAAGCTGCTTAGTGAACCCCAAAGTCTTCGGAGGTCTTAGCTTTTAGGCTCCTTTCAGTCTCTACTGAATATAAAGGATAGCATTTTATAGTCCTATTTCTCAGCCAAATCTGTATGTATTTTACAAAAAATACCTTACTCCAAAGCATACATATATAACAGCATTCAAAGAAAAGGCCTTCAGTTTTTTTCAGAGCCTGTGAAAAGACAGCCATTTTCCCCTAATCTCCTATGTAAAATCATGTCTGTTGTAATAAAAACAATTAATTAAAGTAAAAAAAAACAACACCTAAAGTACTCACAGTATGGAAAAATCTGAGTTCCAACTAGTAAGGATTAATGCAAGTAGCTGAAAACCAGGCTTTTATAATGAGACGTGTTAGGCAACCCTAACAACAGATCATCAACCCTCCTTATAAAAATATACAGTTCACAGAATCACAGAATGGCAGGGATTGGAAGGGACCTCAAAAGATCATCTAGTCCAATCCCCCTGCCGGAGCAGGAACACCTAGATGAGGTTCACACAATTAATTTAGTTTACAAAACAAATTATAAAGAGAAGACAGTGACAGAAAAGCAGAAGGCAGTATGTTTACAGAAGTGAATTCAAGGTCTGTTGAAAAGGTACAAGACACATGGAAGATGAAATGGGAGGGCAGGTAGGGATGAAGGGAGCAATTCACTGTGCAGAAAAGAACAACAGCTCTGGTATATTTTATAAGATCAGACTGGCAATCTACAAGAATAAACAACATCAAAGGCATTTTTGTCCCATTTACTAACAAAATAAGGAAAATAGCTGGCATGCTTCTGTATATGTGTTTCCCACCACAACTTCTGAACCAGCTGTACAATTTCAATTCAGTCTGACAAAAAGGATAAGGGAATTCAAAATATTAAGTCTTGTTTCTATGAAACTAGCAGCTGGGTAAAGAAAAGAGGCCCTATTGCTGTCCTGCCTAGTGAAAGGGTGAAACTTTAGTCATCAGACACGGGAAAATCCACTTATCTGCAAACAAATCCATGAAAAAGAAAATAACAAAGCTCCCTTCATTTCACTGCTCAAGGAACTTTTCTTCCTTTTTCTTTTAAATAACGCCACTTGCAGTTACACTCTACACTGGCATATGTCTTTAACATAGACATATATGTCTTTAACATGAAGACTCTTTCAGTCTTTGACATCTGATTTTTCCACCCACATGCTTCAAATGAGCTTGCTTCAGGAACGCCATATTCTACTTCACCTTGCCATGGATTGCACTCATCAAGCCTTCACCACTAACTGATAGATTCAGGCAAAATCCTCTAATTTGGAGAATTTACCTTCACTCCGTGACAGCCTTCCACAGATGATCATGCCAAAAATTAGAACACACTGCAAAGGAAGGCAGCTAACAAGCAAGGGCTGCCTATATTGCCTCTCTACTGCTTCTATGAATTTGAAATGAAACCACTGATGTGTTCTACAGACAAACATAGAAAAGAATTTGGTTTGTATATATATAAGTACTATTTCATCCTGAGATCCCTTTATCCCTAGGCTTTCCTTACACTCCTCTGTATTTGCACTCCAAGGTCTGTGCTGACCTCGAATTAGAAGAGTATGAATTTATTTATTCCAAAGAATCTAAGCCCTCTGTACTTTGGTATATAACCTGGGAGACGATTTCCAATCTTTATATGATCTTGCCTAATTAAACTAACCTATGCAACACACATTGCTTTAGGAGAAGAAAGCCAATAGTGGGGAGATCTTTTCTGAAGACTCTTGGCTTGTTCATTAACACAGTTTATTTGATCTCAGTGCTACTAGGCTTCAGACAACATGGCACATACCTGTTTTCCTGACATTTCTGAGAGGCAGTAGTGATGGAATATGGGATGCTGGTACACTATATTGCAATATGGTGATTTACTTAAATAATTTACATTTGGGGAATTTGAATTAAAGAGGAAAGATATCATGGAAATTTAATTCTTAGTTGTGCTTCTTAATGTCTGTACATTAGAGAACTTCCAGTAAATACAAGGAAATTAATAAATCTATCTTCTGCTGTTTATAGCAAAAGTTATAGCAAAAGTAGGTTAAGTTGAGCACCTAAGAGTAATGCTCTGGAAGTAATGTAATGTCTGGAAGTTCGAATATTACAATATACAGATTCTGGACTTAGGGAAGGTTTTGTTTGGGTATGAATGTTATCAGTACAGCAAGAAGTCTACACAGTGGAACTGTGGTCTTCAACAAAAGCTTGAAAACTGCTTATGTGTGTCTGCACATAAGGGAAAGTAAAAGGGTAGTTAACATAGTACATGAAAAAATGAATGGGTTTTATTAGTCCTGGTAACAAGACACTTTAAGTCTAACCTCCATTGTGATCAAGCCAAGTGTATAAGTTAAATTAAGACCTTGGCTAAAGTATTTCTTTTAACACTTTCAACTTCCCAGCGGGAATTATTTATAAAACCATTTACCACTGTTAGGATGACAAGGTGATCATTAACACAGCACAGACCATGCAAAGGAACAAAATTAAAAACGTGCAAAAGTGGCATTACACTGGTGCTGTAAGCAACTGCCATAAACAATTCTGCTCCTCAAGGTGATTTCAACAATCTTGCTCTAAATCTAAGAAATCAAAAGCCCTTTATAAAAAGTCTAATTTTCAACATTTAAATTTCTAGGCTTCCCAAGGATGCTTAACTTGACTTTCTCATGCATGAGAAATCAATTTGTTCAACCAAGCCCATTCACAGTTCCCCTTGTAAGAGCTTGTTTGGAACTTATTACTAAATAAAAAAAAAAAGGCATTAAGTTTTACAGATCTTAGATTCTGAAAAGCGAGCCCACTGTGTCCCACAATTGCTTCCCACCCTCCATCAACACACCAGGAATTAAAGCAATTAAATCAGTGGGAAGGCAACGTCTCAGGGAATCAATAACACAATAAAACCACCTTTCACTCTATGGTGCCGCTTTGACGCTGGCACAGGTAGGTGCTATCTTGGTTATTAAAAATATCAAGTGCTGACTTATGTGAAAACAAGCTGGTGGTTTAGGTTAGTTTGCAAAGGTATTTATGTTCCCTACCTCACTCCCACCCACACATACACAAAGGAAATTGTGTGCAAAAATCTTCTTGTAGAAATGCATCATCTCCTTGTTCTTGGTGAAATATCTCTTAGTGCAAAATCACATTACAAATAAGTATCAATATCCTACATGCACACCTTGAAATGAGGCACGGGCCTTGCATGGGACAAATATTTTGCATAGGGCTCTGCACAGGTTTTCAGTATCCTTCTTGCAGAAGTGATATCTTATGATACAAAAGGCAGAACAAGAGGAAATTTGCACCATTGGTATCTGTTCAATATATATTGCTCAAAGACAGAGACTTTCATTGTCTGCAGCTGTTGATTAGAGTTTTCCATAAGCAAAACATTTACAAAAATATCAACTTCTTATTTCCTATAGCATTATACATGCACTTCTCAGAACACATTTTTAATTCTATGTATAATATAGATAACAATTAACATTTCATATATTTAGCTTCAATATGAACAGTTTACAAACTACAGTACTGAGATAGACTTTTAGAGTTTTGCGCATTTAGGGCTATGAGGTAAGAAGGCTGTGGAAACAGTTAATTGAAATCTTGTAAAATTTAGCAAGCTCTCCAGCCCATCACATGATTTCAGCAGGTATCCCATCTCAGCCTTTATAAAGAACATGATGTGTGTACGGGTGTGCCTACCCAGGGCTCTCCCAAATGTTTTGGATCACAACTTCTAGAATATGGTTCGCAGCTGCACTGCACGTTGTAGTGGGTTTGTCTGAGCT
>VYZX01014710.1:10470-75047 GCA_013401335.1 Brachypteracias leptosomus
TACTCACGTAATATTTTCATCCTCTATAGCTCACTAGTTCAAGCTTCATTTAATTTATACTATGTTGTCAAGAAAAATCTGACCATCCTCCTTTCTCTTGATCTTCACATCATTAATTTCATATACAGGCTGACAACAGGCCCTTCTACAGAGCTGAGGAGCCCCAGATGTCTTGTACCACTTCATATCCTGACATTCTAACATAAACCAACAAAAATAAAAAAAAAAAGCAATAATCTCAAAGATCAGACATTTTATTTAGTCACACATCCCAATTTTTAGATTGTCTGCATTTTGTACTCTTTTGATCTGCCTGACACTCCAGTTTAATGATTAAAGCATATTACTATTTTATCTCATTATAGTTCTCATCATTATGGATTTCTTCTGGTATTTCTTGTTTTTAAACCAACTGCCTCCTGGTCAGAATAAAGATGGGATGGATTATAACGAGTCACAACAGTGATTTTCTGCACAACAGTAATTCCACTTTCAAATATGTTGTTCCCTATGCACAGAAATTAACTTCTCTTCTCTCCTGGAGATGTGGATCCTGCACTTAAGTCACTTCTATTTTCTTCCCCGCACCACAGTAAGTTACAATTTATCTTCCAAAAGACCTACCAACAAAGTGCCAGCATGTGATATGCTAACTAAATCTGAGTTAATGCATGACAACTGCCCAGGCAGTTGCTGCCAAACAAGCAGATGAGTTTTCCCTGCTTTTTCCCTCTAGCAGGGACACCAGTTTGGTTGCCAGGTAAAGGAGGGAGACCCAGTTCTCACAGTTTGTAGAAAATGAGTAATTTTTGAGGCATGCTTTCCTCTTCTGGTTTTTGGAGACTGGTGAGCTGTATTAAAAGTTATTCAGCCAGACAGCCTCAGCTTGCTTTCTGAGCAATCTAAAACCAAAGACACATTAATGCAATATTCCTGTGCTACATTCCAACACTTTTCCTTATAATTCTGAAATGTGTACCCTAAAGGACAGAAGCACATCTGCTCTCTGACTTCCAGCCACCAGTATTTCTGTATCAGCATACCTGTACTAGGGCATTAAGCACTTTTCACCAAAAGAATTGCACCCAAGTGTTTTTAATTCCAAATCATGTAATACCAGGTGTGTTAATAAGCATTTTTCCTTCTTAGTCCTCTGGTATGCATTACCTGCTACATCTTTTTCCACTTCTCAACGCTACTCTTCCCCTGTATAGGCTGGAAATAGGTAGAATTTACACAAAATCAGTGAGCAGACATATCCCACAGTGCTGACCTCAGCCATGTTAAAGTCTCGGTACTGTTTATCAAGAGGACAATTTGCATCTGTAGCCCAGCTTAAGTGACTCTTGCAAGAACTATTCCCTCTGAATAACTCCATATCTCTGCAATGGTTCAGAACAGCTCATAGATACTCACACGATGCAAGATAAGTAGATAGGTTCAAGTCTTCATTCTCAATCAGACAAACAGGGACTGTGAACCTGTTTTCCTCGAGATCCACCAGAAAAGTACTAAAACATAGTTTATGACTGCAACTTGTTTGCGTTCTCTTTTTCCCCAGCCCTAAACCTTAAAATCCTCCTCAACCAAACAGCATCTTCCTCCTCACTCCTGCAGAACACCGATAATGAATGTTCAGTGCCTTAAAATTATGCAAACCATTTAACAATTATCACAGAACAATGGATTAGCTTGGATTGGAAGGGACCTTTAAAGGTCACCTAGTCCAACCCCTCTGCCATGAACAGGGACATCTTCAGCTAGACCAGATTGCTCAGAGTCCCATTCAACCTGGCCTTGAATGGCACCGGGGATGGGGTATCTACCATCCCTCAGACAGTGTGTTTGTGTTTCACCACCCTCACTGTAAAAGAATTCTTCCTTATATCTAGTTTAAACCTACTCTTTTAGTTTAAAATGGCTTTTAAAACCACTATTCCTTATCCTATCACAAACAGTGTTTTTCCTTGAAGAAGCTGGAGGGGAGGGAGGGAAGATGGTACTAGTAAGATTCTTATCCAAATTTTTCCACATATTCTTCTTTTGGGGGGTGAAAAACAGGAGTTGCTGGCTGACCAAAAGGATTCTGCCTAAAGACACACAGCCACCAAGATTGCAGGCGGGTCTTTATTTAAATAAAAAAACAAAACAAAACAAAAAACTGGCTTGAAGGCCACATCTTGTACTGGTATAAGTTTCCCTTAGTGGTTGCCAATGGCAAGTGGTCTGTAGACCCCACTGAAGAACTATAGAAAGTTACCAGTGTCCTTTACATTTCTGCTTCCTTCAAAATTCCACCAGTATTATAAAAGACCTTTATATATATTCTCCAGCCCTTCCAGCTACCTTAGCTGCAAAGATGACCCTGGATCTACACTCCAAAAATGTGGTCATACAAAAGTAAAGGCTCTAGATCAACCTATCTACAGGCAAATTTGTATGGTCCAAGTTGAATCCAAGTCATTCATATACTGTATTTACACGTGCACTGAGTCCCTCAGCGTGTACAAGAGAAATAATTCATCTGAAAGCGGCCTGGACAGCAAGTTTCTAAGTAATTTCATTCTCATTACTGGGACTGTTGTAGGACTACATGTAATCTAATTGCCCCATGTCTCACATTCCTAAGACTACCCATAAAGTGCAATTTTATGTCTGGGTTGATGCTATTTAGTTATTTATAGATAGGTGGGTAGCAGAGTGCCTTTTGCCATGCTTTTAGAAACGGCCATGAAGTAATGCCCACGCACTGTCAGATGAAGATGATGTTTCCTTACTGTACTAAAAATCACATCAAGCTCTGCAGAAACCACAAACAAGTATATCAACATTCTGCCATTCGAGCACAGTCTGTGGATGCTACTGAACTCTTCCACAAGAAATTGTTTTCCGTCTCTGTGACTGTCTCTCAGAGATCATTCCCTTTAGTCCAAAGGGTGCTAAACTCTTCAGCAGCAGCTCTAGGCTGAGACTGGTCCCACTATTTCAGTCACAGGTGCAGCACTCCTGGGCTGGAAACCACAGCATTGATTCAGTCCCCTTGCCAATATGCAGATACATGTCATAGCTGAGAAACAGGTCACAGCATCCTGCTTAAAGCAGCAGCCACACCTAGTCAGCTGCAAAATACCATATGCTTTAAGACTTTTCCTGATGATATCCAATTTGAAGAAGGTTATTAAGTTTCTACATAAGATATGCAGCTCTGTGGATCATGGCACTCATCTCTTGCAGGAAAGCATGATCTACCAGAACTCAGTAATTAAGGACGTCTAGTCAACATTATCATGTGATTAAATATCAGCCTTCAAAACACAACATAATCTGAAATGTTTGGTGGGTTGTTTTTGTGTGTTGAAGAATAAAAGAAACCCATACAGAAATGACCCCAGAAAAAATGTATTTTCTAGAACACATAAGCGTGTAATAAACATTGTGACTGTAGGAAAAAATGGGGATGTTTGCATAAAGAATAGGATCAGAAAAGTTAATTAAATAACTGATGCTAGCTATAAAACATTCTGGAAAGACAGTACAGTATAGGTCCTCCATAGTCTCCTAGCAACAGAATTTTCTCTGCTTTCTCAGAGTATCATGAAGTTGTGGAATCCTCCCACACACAATTTGAAATCAGGGATGAAAACAAGGATGACCCATCTTCCAGACTAGAAGCAGAAAACTGTCTCAAAGCTTGCTGAAACACAGTTCAGTAACAAGCAGCATCTGTTGTTGGATTAACTGTATTTTACTTGCATCTTAGACATGGTCAAAGGCTTAAATGTAGCCACCAGATAATCAGTCCTTGCAATGAAGAGCATAACTCAACAACACATGGAAAGTAAGGAATATGACATATTTTTAAAGAACTTCAGTGACCACAAGAATTGAAAATTATTCCCAAAGTCAGTGGCAGACAGGAAAATGGTTTTGACTGGCAGCTATGGGGACAAAATAAAAGACAATCCCCTGGCTTTATCCTGTACTTTACAGTGATTCCCTTGAGAAAAATTCTTTTGAAGTTTATTTTCCCAGCCCTAGAACAGAGAAAGCAGAATGAAAATTTGTGTTTTGACTTAGCAGTCTTATCCCTTTAATATTATTAGTAGCCTACCTGTAATGAAATTTAAAATTGCAAGTAAAATAAGTATCTAATTTAACAGGGCTTTAAAATAATAATGCCTAATTCCCTGCTCAAAACCAAGTGAGAGTCATGATGTAAACAATAAAATCTCTGTGCAGAATTCCCACAAAATTAACAGATGCATTTTCAATTTGGGAAGGTAGCTTTCATTTCTTTAATGGCTTAGAATGCTAACTTAGGAATGCAAGAGTCTGCCAATCTACAGAAAATTTCACACACAACTGGCAAGACAGGCATCCTTCTAAGCACAGGATGAATTATCATCCCACAAAAGAATGGCAAAGTACCTTAAAAAAATAAATTAATTAAAAAAAATAAAACCAAACATCACTAAAGTATTACAAAACTATGCAATGCCCAGGCAATTCTAATTACAGTTTAATATAGACAGCCTTATTCTACAAGCAAAATCCTATTCTAGGTGAACAGAAAAGTAACATCCTCCTCACAGCCAAGAAATGGACATCAATATTTACACCATTTATTCTAAAAGGAGTCACGGGTCTATAAGGTGAGATAGGACAAGTTACAAACCACAAACTCACACACAAAAATCCCAACCTCCAAACAGTGAAAATAACCCCAGCACACAAGAAGTAGGCACTGCTCTGGCTACTATCTGTAACCTATGTTAGGAAGCTTGCCTCACCATTGAACTGCTCCTTCTTTAAAAGTTGCTGCCTTTGTTCAGTGTTGCATCAGTTCAAGGAAAATGGTATTTACTGTTTCTTCTTCCTTTCTTCATGAGCAGCCAGAATTTGTATCAGAATTAAACTTCTCCTGTGCTAGTCAACCCGCAGTCCCAGCAGGGGAAAATATCAATTTCTGACAAAATTATCCTTTCTGATAACTTACCAAGAGTAATTCAGTTCAGCACAATGTAAGTTGCACAGGAGTACAGTATTTTTCTATTCTACTTCATTTCATTTGGGACTAAAGTCTTGCAAGAGCACCTTAAAAGCTACTGAGTTGACTGAAGCTAAATTTCAGTCCTAGCTTTAAATCTGATATTACAAAACCATCACAGCATAGGTTAGTACCAGTACCAGGCTGCAGTCTCAGCCTCTGGCTGCTTCTGCAGCTCTTCTGTAAGAAAAGTCAACACCAAACAAAGGCAGAACACAATTCAGCAAGTCCAGTGGCTAAAAATATGCCCATACTACAGTAAGTATTCAGAACAGATGCCCTACATCTCTTGTGGTAACCTTAAATAAAAGGGGGGGGGGAAGTGGGCAGAAAATACTGCACTCATCCATGTTTACCCTACCAACAGAGGATGGACATGCACTGCCTAAATCAGATATTACAAAAATCTAGATCTTTGAATACATACTGGCACATGAGTAAGAAATAAGGTAATGCAGACATCTTGTTCATTATTTGAATTCTAAATCAAATATGAAGTGTGTTTGCAGACCACCAAGAAATGTAGTATTGCAACTGAAATCTATTAAAAATGCAGGCAAAATGTATATACGTATTTGGATGCTGACTAGCTTCCAGATATATCAGTGAGAATCTAAGTTCCTGGCATGACAAGTTTGTTGATAGAGAATCTTCTGATCCTTGATACTGGTTATTCACACTTTGCCAGTAATGGTGCAGACAGATTCCCCCTCCCTCCTCCCCCCCAGTTTCTTTGTGGTGTCAGTGTACGTGTATATATTTCATGAAGAAAGCTAAAACCTGCCACAGTACTTTTTATGAGTGTATCAGCCTGTGGGAGATACTTCTCTGTTTATTCAGCAGCAATGGCACTTGGATATGAAAGATAATATGAACTGCCACACAAAATATTAGGCAACAGTATTAGAAACAGTACATGCTAGGATAGGACCTTATCTAAATAAGGTTAAGAAATTACCTGTGAGGAAAAAAAGCCATAATCTTACACTTTTACATTTAGAATCAAAAAGAAGATGTAATCCTACCCACGTGTCTTTACAGCCTAAAAGAGACAAGTCAAACACAAAGATGGTAGTGCAGAGTGGGTTCTGTTAGATTTAATAAAGAAAAGAGACACTGCTCCCTGGGATAAGTTCTAAGGCTCAATGTGAAGGAGGAAAGCTTGAGCAGCAAAGCACAGAGGCAGCTTGCCAATCTTTCATTTAGCAGAACCTAACCATTCAGGTACAGCTCAAGAGATACAGGTGAAAGCCTGTGCTCCACTTTTGACTTGAGATCACAGCTTCTCAGAACCTCATTTCCCTCTGTCTGAAAGAGAGAAATATTACCATTCATATCTCACAATAGTCCTGTAAGGATAAATATACTAGACATAGGTGTTATGGTAGCAGGGTTACCTAAGTATTTAGAATACAATGAAATTGTATTTGTGTGAACACGGAAGCATGATTTGTAGAGAGAACAGCCAAAAAGCATGAATTCTAAAAGCTCTCACAGGCAGATACCCTGCACTCAGATACCATGAGTAGGCAGAGGAGGATTTCAGATAAGTTCCATATGGAATGAAGATCAAGACCAGATTCAGCTGAAATGTGAATGCTGGAGCCATGCAGCGATGCAGCCGCTACAGGCAGCATCATATAACTGGGAATACAGGCAACACGTGGGGCAGTTCCAATCGGCTGTGTTACCAGCTCCCCTGGTAAGTCATATTTGGAGAGATTGGCAGGAAAATGTATTAACTGAGCCTTCAGAAAAGACATTCCAGTTCCTAAATATCTCAGCAATCTTTAGGGTCTACCCTAGTAATAAAGGAAACAGTCACAGCACTATAGTCACAGAGCTTTAGCTTATAACAATGAATACGGAATTGCAATGTTTGCCCTAAGTGCAAAAAATAAGTCATGAAATGTCAACTTTCTCCGTGTGGAGTTTCATTTAACATGCGTCTGGCTAGTACATATATTGCTGTTAATAGACCTTTTGTGCTTTTCTCTGCACCAGTATTGTAACGAGTGGAAACTATGAAGTTCAGAGCTCTAAGCGTATGGAATTTTCCAGGTCACATGTTACACCAAGTGCTGGACTCTGCTGGGCAGAGAACATTAAGAAGCAAAAAAACCTGAATTCTAACCATATGTTTTGAAATGAAACAATATGCTCATTCTGTTACAGCTGAAAACTTTAATAGCTGCTTTACAGTTAGGAGCAAGAGGAAAAATCATCTCAAAACAGTATTTACTGTGAAATAGAAAGTAAATACAGCATAGGAATGAGAATGTCCAATGTATGTATCACAAGTCTCACACGACAGAATATTGATTTAGTTATACCATTTCCATTATAAATATTTATTAGTATGATTATACAAGGATTAAAAAAAGAAAATCTGACAAGAATTAAAATAAGTGGGATTTGGTTCATATTTTAACTATCCCATGCCAAGACTTTAGTCTTTCAGAGGATTATGAGAAATAATCTGTCCTTTTACCAGCCGAACTATGAACAGTGGCAGAAAAGTGTGACTATTCAGAGTTCAACATTTAATTGCAATGACAGCAAAAAAAGAACCCACAAAGAAAATAGGGTAAGGCCAGTGCCTACAATACCTTGGAAGCACATACAAAGCTGCACCATATGAGCTCATGCCATGGCCCAGAATACACTGTACCACAGAGCCCACCTTGCCACGGGGGCAGCGGGAAGGTTACACTCTACACATGTCCCTGCAAAAAACATTTTGTTTATTGCTTACCTAAGTACAGTCATTGTCATTAGAAAGTTGGAATTTGTATGGGTTAGAAATTGTCATTAATTTTTCAAGCAATTAAACACAGCCCAGAAAATGAGTCCATTGCACCCAAATACAACTTACTGTTCTCGATTAAACTTATATTCTTATTGGGGAGAGTCTTTTAGGTTGCATTCATGTTGGTAAAAAGCAAACAGCAACAAAAAAGAGACAGAGAGAGACTAAAAAACACTTTCCAGCTCTGAGATTCTGTTCTTGGTGTGGTATCTGGGGTTATTTTTTGTGACAATCTTGGCATTTTTCTGTTGCTACGTTGTTTATAACACGCTTGTAGATTTTCCACACCTTCTGCATTCAAAACAACAGAATCTTAGAATCACTTAAGCTTAGATGGTATTCCTTATGTGATACTAACTTATGGGGTTATAATCAGCAGTAGAGTTACTAATATATTTAATTAATAGAAAGAATTAGAAATTTGATGAAAGCAATTACAAACAAAAGTCAGAACTTGTTTTCATGGAATAAAAATCAAAAGTGTCTTAACACTACAAGCCCAGGGTATGACACCATTAGGAATTACTTATCAACTAACTTTTCATTCCACAGGTTGAAGGTTTTTGTGCCTAAATTCAACTTATCAATGTATGCATTCCAGGCCAGAGAGCTTGAGGTTTTCTAAATCTTCTGGCTCAACCTAATTTGAAGGCAGGGAAGGATGCTAGGATTCACCTTAGAACATGAGGGGAAATCTGGCTTCGTTTTTAGTATTGTAGTTCTAGTTCTTGCACTCAGCATTGCACAGGATAAGCCATCACTGAAAAGAATTTGACAGGGCTCTTAAAGACCATTTTAAAAAAAAAAAAAAAAAAGTTACACAATGGGCTTACAGAGAAAGTCTTCACATTTGTCAAGAGTGTTGAGCATAGTCTGATATTACTGATGTGCACCTTCAAAGCAGTGTCCAGGCATTGCTTTCTCCAGCTATGAGGATCTGCATGGTTTTGAGGGAGACAGTTAATAAAGAGACATATCCGTGGTCTGCAGCTACAGGCATAAAGCTCTGGCTGGAGATAGCAGTAATCTGCAGGTAAACGTTCAAGGCACTAGCTGGCTTTTGGGATGTGGCATATCTATGGATCAGTTAGATCTATGAGGTCTGTTTTAGGATGCTGTTTGCTTCCCAGTTAGAAAAGTACTCTTGCTCTACTGCTTCCCTGGGATTTTTGTGCTAGAACTTAAGTGATCTTTGGCCTGTAACAGCAACAAAAAGTAGAAAGGAGTAAAAGCGAAAGAAAGACGTATTTAATATCAGAGTTGAACAAGTGGCCTCAGCCATCTGAATTAAGGGATGGCTCAGGACTGTAGTAGCCTATAGCATACCAGCACAGCCTGCAGAGTTCAAGCTGTAAAGTTTTCAGACTCAAGAGTTCAAAACAATTTTCTAACGTAGTGTTCATTTACCAAATATTGCACCGCATCCCAGAGCCTGCAAATATCGTGCAAACTGACAGCCGCAATATTCAATATTCCTCCTTTGATACTTTTCTGGACACTAATATCCGATAAGAACTGATGCTTCCCTGCTGGTCTCCACTGTTCTAAGGGCCGATTTTTGAGGAAATTGTTCGTTAAGGAGAGGGAGCTGGGGAAAAGAGACCAAGTGACAGTCGAAGGTCAGGGGAGATGCTCACAAAAAAAGCAACGAAGGAAAAGGCAAAGCGGACGGGAGGCACAATGGCAGCCAATGTAAAGGACTGTCATTTCGGTCCTTCTTGTGCTCTTAAGTTCTGCCTCAGGAGCGGCCTCGATCCCCGCGGGGAGCCCGCAGCTGTCCGGCCGCGGGGCGCGCCTGGCACCCCAGCCACTGCTGGGCAGCCCCCCGGGCCAACCTCCCGCAGCGGCTTCGAGCCGGAGGCCACGGCCAACCCGGGGAGCCTGGGGAGACGCAGACGGCTGCCAGACCAACTTGTGTAACAGGCTCGGGGAAGAAACCGTTCCTCTGCCGCGCCCCCGCTCCCTCCTCCCCTCGCCGGAGCCCGCCCGTCTCCGCTCCTCCTTTGCAGCCAATGGCACTAAGCGAGGTGGCTGCATGTGGTGGCGCGGACCCAGCGCCCGGGCTGGGAGGAGAGCAGGAGGCAGCAGGCTGCGCTCGCCGCTCGCTCCCGGCTCCCGCTCCGCGGCTCCGGGCGCTCCTCCTGCCAGCGGCGGCCAGCCGCCCGCCGCGCACCCCGAGCTGCCCCTCGGTCCCTTGCCCCGCCGGTACCTGCAGCATGGACTCGGACTCCGGGGAGCTCAGCGAAGGCGAGCTGGTCTCACCCGCAGGTAAGGGGGGGGCTGCTGCCAGACGGCGCGGTGCCGCCTAGCCCTGCCAGCGATGGGGCTGAGGACGGTGCTGAGAGGGAAGGGGTCTCTCCCTCGCTGCCTTTCAGGCGGCACCAGGGCAGGGCTGCGAGGCTCGCCGCTGGGGAGAGATCGCCGCCGTCCCGCTGCTGGCGAGCGGGTCCAGGGCAATGGTCCCCCGCAAGCCCCGGGCCAATGGCCCCTCGCGAGCCCGCAGGAGGGCACGGGGGCAGAGACGAGGAGCCTCCCCCGGCCCGTCCGCCTGGCGGGCGGTGCGAGCGGTACCGGCAGTATCGGGCTGTGCCGGCGGCTGCCCGGGCAGAGCCGCCCCGCGGGAGCAGGAGCGGTGGGCGCGGCCCGGCCCCGGGCTCCGCTCTGCCCCGGCCAGCGGAGAGAGCTGCCCTGAAGAGTTGCGTTCGACCATGACGTGACAGCCGGTTAAATCAGCAGCGTTGGCGTGGATCTCACGCATTGTGCTTTGTATCCCAAGGCTGCAAAGTTTTGGCGTGGGTTAGGGTTATTTCGCTGTCGCTCCAGGACCACAGCAATCGCCCATGTGCAGAGAGGGGAGACACCCCGCAGGGGCCCTCGGGTCGCTACGCTTTTGTTTTCAAGTCCTAACTTGTCACCAAAAGCCCTAAAAACGCTGCTGTCTGGCTGCTGCAGCCCGCATAGTTCTGAGATGAGACAGAAGGGAAAAAACCACCAAACAAAAAAACATCAAAACCTCTCCTGCCATTTCCAAATCTCCACATTCCTGCGTCCTAAGCGAAACAAGCCATTGCTGATGTGCCGTAAGCAGAGACTGTCCTGCACAAACAGTAAACGGGGACCATAAACTCCTATGAAATCCATCACACAGAGGTAGGTTTGCTTTGCCAGCACACGTGTGTCCAGTGCGGGTCCCTGGAGAGCTGCTGTCAGCTCAGGTACCCACCCCCTCCTTCCCCATGCACACCTCGGGGTCTCTAGCTCTTGGGTCAGCGGTGGTGCCATGGGCAGGGCAGGCTGCAGGGGCATGGCACACGCGGCTGGCATGTGGCTGACACTAGGGACAGAAGGGATCTGGCTGACCTCCAGCTTCCCATGGTAGAAGTCACAGGCACCTTCTCTGAAGCCATTTAACTGGCATCAGACACAAGTAACTGGATCATAAATAAATCCAAACAGAAAGTCACCAGGTTACATTATGACATCTTTGACAAAAATCTTTTACCACGATCTGTCCAGTTTAGACACGTTCTTTATCCCAACTGGCGTCCCCACACCCCCAAAATGGAGATTTCAACACCAAACAGTACAAACAGTATTTCAACTACAACAACAACAAAAAGAATCAGATATTTTGTGAAATATTTCAACTGTCCTGTTAATATCGCAGTGACAAACAACAGTAGGAAGTAATAAGATAAATAGGTGTTATCTTGTCTCCCAGCAGAACAGGATTTTATACCATAGTCTTAAATCCAATTCAATTTTAAATATTAGGGGTATTTACTCTTGATATCTTGCTTTGCATTTTCTTGCTTGAGATCTAGAGAATGAAATAAGGCTAGCAACAGGTCACAGAGCTCCTTATATTCATGAAGCTCCATTGGGCTGAACTTACTAACAAAGACCACCAACAGCTATGCTTTTTCATCCAAATATTCCAAGCAGCGCATGAAGCACAAGTTACAAACATTACATTTATAGACAAATTAATGTCTTATAGCTCCTGCCAACAACTTACTCTTGAATAGGGTTTTTCTTTTAAATAAATTAAAAATAACTATGCTTAGAGATTGCCATAAGTGCTTTTTATGTCATCACTTGCTAGCTGCCAAGACTTGATGTTCATCAGTCTCCATTCCTCTTTCCTATTCCTCCTTTGTACTACCTAAGAGAAGAAAAATCTGGCATTTTGACCATACATGGCAGATGCCTATGCAGTAGAATAAAACTGGAATAGAGTGAAAACTCGGTGGTTTTGCCTTATCCAGTTGCAATCATTTTTTCTGCACTGAAGAATTACTTATTGTTTGTATCCCCCATCCTCTTTCGAAAAATACATTCTTGGTAGATTTTGTTTGGTCTTTTTTCTGTACTCTGCCATATGCACAGTGCAGCTTCTCTCAGTACGTGGGTGTTCAGCAGTCACGCTGTCAGTCACTGCTGCAGGCACAGAAGCTGAGGGGTTTTAGTGTGGGATTCAGTCACCACCTTGTTCAGGGGGGTGCCTCACCCCACAAAGCCCAGTGACCAGGAGCATTCTGCCTGCATTACAGGGCAAGCAGAGTGCACTGGGTAAGGATTTGGGATGAAGTCCAATTTTGGTCAATTTTGGTCGTTGAACAGCTAGGATTTGGTACTGAAAAGTGACAACAACTTGAATGTTTAGCTTACTCTCTTCTCTACCAAGTTTGTCAAGCAATGACTTCAGCTTACACAGATAAACTCCTTGCAGGCATTGCATGCTTAAGTTGTCCAGTTGTTCAAGCCCAGTGCGACAGTTTCCTTTATCACTATGGCTCCATGATGCTAATGCAACACAGATGTTTACAAACACACTCAATTTAAGTCTAACTACTCATGCAATACTTATTCAGCCCTTTGCTCTGTCCCAGTGGAAGAGCACCTCTGCCATTCCTGGACCTCACATGAGGATGCACAGGACAGGAGGCTACCGTGTACGCTTCCACCATCTGCCACACGCTTGGCTTCCAAGAGCCAGCTGGACTCTTACTCTGAGATCCCAGCAGCTTCACCTCCTTTAATAGCCCACTCAAAGATGAGTCTCCAAGGAGGCAGAAGTATTTTTTTCTGAATGTGTTGTCACAACGCATCTCCATATTTCTTTGGTGCAAACAAAATGCTCCTTATGCACAAGAACTGCAAGATGTTCTCTGTAGTTTGAAACAAACAGCCAGCAAAAAGCACCATAGCTCTGCACACAAGAGCATCCAGCTCCACAGCCTTGGATTGCACAGGTCTCCTCACACCCATCCATTACTGCTTCACGGTTGAGTTGTCTGCAGAGTCAAAAAGTTTTGTGGGTTTCTTGTTGTTTTGGTGTGTGTGGTTTTGTTGTTATGTTTGGGGGTTTTTTCCTCAAAAAAGTTACTCATGAGACAGACTCCTATTAAAAGCATTAAACAGATCTTCACAATTCTGAAAAAATTATATATTGTAATGCAAAAGAAAAAGTTACGTGCCTACTAGTGCTACCTGCAGTGAAATTCCTTGAGTTTTACTGCACACGCAACTAGCCACATTTCTTTTCTCTTCCTCTAGGTAAGCTTTGGGGAATGGAACAGGTAATCTTAAAATAGAACATTGTTCTCATTTTTTAATGTCCACCTATTGAGAGGGTGATTTTTTTAGAAAAACTCTTCAGTAGAGCAATGGACAGTTTTTCTCCCAGCTCTGCCATAGACAGCCTAGCACATAAAAAAGTATGATCCTCTGGGACATCTTTCAGAGTAACATTTCACAAAAATCCAGGTCATCACCAACAGCAGTGATTTTGCAGTGGATTTGGAGATTCTGCAGGTAAGAAGGTGGCAGACCTTCATTTGATGTGCCTTGGCTGAAACAGGCAAGAATTTGACCATAGAGCTTTTATGTGATACTGATTTAAGCCTTTCTACAAGCTGCTGATTCAGAGCACAGATTTACATGTTTCTTTTAAGAAACTATTATGTTACATTATTAACATATGATAACTAGAGATGGAATTGCCCATATGGTCTTTGAAAAAAATACAGATTTTTATTAACTTTAATATATCCTGGAGAATAAACTGTTGCTGGTCCCTTGTCTGGCTTTCTACCACTGAAGTCAAGAGAGATTTTTGCCTGGGAAAGAGAGCACCTCGCACTCCAAGTAGAGCTCTAAACTGGTGACAGAATTTTATTTTTTGTTTTTTATTTTGAAACATTAATACTGTGGAGCCTACAGCTTTTTATGATGCTGGGGATAAAGGGAAGACAACCTTAGCACCAGGCTTGCATCCATAAAAACAGTGGGAATCTGATTACTGTGTTCAATGGGGCCAAGATCATACTGTGCAACTCCTGGCACAAAAATATTAATGCATTTTAAATTATTTGATAAATTATCTGAACTCTAGCCAGGACAATAAATACATGCTTGGTAAAAACAACAACAGGTTGAACCATTATTTACTATTGTAAAACAGCCCCGACAGTCGTGAATAATTTTTCTGGAGCTGTAATATTATTTGATTTGCAATGCTTAGCAAATGATCTTTTCTGCAGCTTATTTATCATGCTATGTGGACTGCCTGTACTTTTGTGATATTAATCTTTTAAGCCTGTTACATATTTTAATCACTGGTTTACAGAATTTAAGTGCCATTCAAGGCTAATATATTCTTGTAAATATAAAATTAACTAGAAAGTGTACTGTAAGGTATTTAGTCCTTAATTATTTGAGGCAGCAGTCACATGCTTGTGTGACATTAAATGCAAATAGGCATTTTATAACTCTTTTTGCAGTATCACACTAGTCATTTGAAAAACGTTTATCACGACACAAGGTACACTTTGCCTCAGGGAATACTTGTGTGTTTGAACAAGGGGGGTTTTGATCTAACAAAGCCATGTTTTGATTCTACATAGAAAATAGTTCCAAGTCATATACACAATAATATTATTGGACTTTAGCCAAGCCAGAGGAATGGTAGCTAGCAGGATGCTGTGAGGATGCTAAAGCAACTAACCAAAACACTTTGAGTGGAAGGTGTAGGCACTACTGGGTGCTTCTGTTACAAAGTGCTTCATAGCACCTAACAAAGGCCCCTCCCTTCCATTCTGCTGGAAAACAAGGGGAAAACAAAGATAGCTGAGAAAAGATGGACAGCTGACAGACATGAACCAGCATGTCACGAGAACCCACGCTCCAGACTGCCTCACAGGGCTTTTCAGATCGCCCTGCAAACTGAGGCAAGCATGTGTCCAAGTTTCTCTGCCAAGACAGAGTGGGCAAGAGACACTTCAGGATGAGCAGGCAGCAACTGCCTCCAGGAGCAGCAGCTAGGGCAGGCGTGTGAGCCAACAGCCTCTCTGGGGGGAGTTTTTTTGGATCTCATCACTGTTCCCTCCAGGAAGCACCTGGGCTGTTGATTTACCTACAGACCCCTCTTTAGTGCAGGGACGGTCGGATTGGGAGCCTTGTCCACTTGAAAAAAAAAGTTAAAACTTCAAAAGGCAAAAAACCTCCTCATGCTGTGATGATAGTAAAACCGTAAATAATTGCACTTTTGTCAAGTTGGACAGACAGAATAGACAGTTTAGGTGAACATGTCAACATGCTCAGGCTTCTGTTTTTTAAAATCAAGTAGAAATTGGAACTCCATGTAACACTGGGCTGAAGCCCAAGCTCACCTGCCTCTGCAATAGCAACATCTATTGATGAGATCACTAAGCTGCAATAGCCAGTAGTGTATGAGGCAACACTCTTTTCAAGAGCTTTGATAGTTTCTTCCTATTTTTGAAAGGATGGCAAATGAAAACATGTGGCCTCAGAAGGATTTATCATCATGAGTGAAGCAGAATCTGACTCCCAGATGAGAATAGCAGTCACGTGAAGGATGTTTTGTTATTTTAGTACATAAATATTTGATATTCTTGATCAGATCTACTCACTTTCAGGCCGAGGTATAGTAGTGCAGCCCAGAAACAAGGAGGATGCAGAAGCCAGCCACAAGTTTGCCAGGTCAGAGATAGCCTGTTTCTTGGGTGGGGAGGTTGATGTTGCACTTAGATGAATGATGGCTGTAAGGGGCTCTCCATAGCCCCAAACTGAGCTGTTCCCACCTAGAATTATGATGCTGCTAGCAGTCAGTGAACCAAAAGCCTTTACTTTTTTAATATATATGGATATGGACAAGGAATTTATGATGGCAGATGGAGTTCATAGATAGTAATATGAAGCAATATCCTGCCACACAACCATCACTGGCCATTCCCATCTGCCTTGCCAAAGGCTTTGGGTGACAGTAGCTTCCATTTGATGGGATATTTTGGTGATAGTAGATGACTTGTGCAAGACAATGAGTGGATCTCCTCAAAAACCTCATACTTCCTATTTGAAGAAATACATCTTTTATCCTTTCTTCTCATCTACACAAAAACTAAGAATTCATAGTAGAAAGAGTAAGTCACCCGATTTTGTTGGTGACAGAAGAACAAGGTTATAAATGCCAGGTAAAAAGGAACAGTGGGCCAAATAGAGGAGAAAGCTCCTGAAGACTTGGCCTGTCTGAGAAGCCTTTGGTATTTGCATTTTACCTACAGCATCAGCCTTGGGGTGACAGGCCCTCCCGGGTCCCAGGGAAGCAGGAGAACCAGACTAACTTTCTAAGAACACTTACTATCTTTTCTAGTAAACTAAGCAGGACCTGGCTGTGGGCCCAGGCAGTGGTACACAAGCCTCTAGACTGTTTGTGTATTAATATATTTCCTGGCACTATTTCAGCCCATGCCAGATAACCTCCCACAAAATGTCCTGGCACGAGACAGAGGATAACAGTGGCCAGTATGAATTAAACAACATTTGGAGTGTGGGAAAGAATTCAGCTTGTGTGCAGATGGCAATACCATGCATGTACAACAGGTTCTGTCCCAGCTTATTTACAGACATGGACCCTGTGGTCAGAGCAGGGTGCAGAGATGATTCACTGCTACCAGAACTTCTGGTGTACTGCTCAAGGCTGTCCAGGCTCTTGGGCACTTCTTTTAGGGCATCTGCCTTGGGCCGAGACCTGGGTTTGGAGCCTTGCCCAATTAAAAGTGTGTTATTTACCATTTGTCTGCAGAAATCTCTCTGCAGGTTAGATTATGGGAGGGTATCTCATAGGCTGACAAATCTAGCTGAAGGAGAGTCATGGGAAGCTGAGACTAACTTGTCCAAATACTTACAACTTTATACCCAACATTTCCTGAGAAGCCAGGCTGAGCTCAGATGCTGCCTGTTAGCCAATTTTTGTGCTCTTTAAGGCAGCCTTCTTTAATGTAAAAGGCTGGGAAAGAGCAAAAGTCACTTTGCTGTCTTTTCTAGTGGTCACTAATCCCTCCTAGGTAGAGATTTTGGTTTAAATCAGATTTTATCAGTTAGTTCTGCCTACCCTTCCTACGCTGGAACAGGGTGACCAGGCTGTACAAATGTAGGTTTTGGCTAACACCTGTTGATGTAACAACAGAAAATAGAGCAGGGAGATTATTTCAATCCACGATATGAAACAAACTTCACAATGAAGACGTTCCCTTTGATCTTCTTACTGGTACCAGTTTAATATGACAGCTAATCTTCCGAAACACAAATAGTAAAAATTAGCAGAATACTCACTGCCACCAATGAGCATCTCATTTCTGGCATTGATTTTGTTTATCCAAGCAGCTGGTGTTACAGGAAAAACTAAATTTTCTCTCTTTCTCTTTGAAGAAATATATTAACACTATTATTGTGTTATTATTGTGTTTCCTTTCCAAATAGTTTTACGTTTACTTTGAGAGCACAGTTTACATGGTCAAATCACTGGCAGATGCAGATCAAATACAAGTTTCTTGGGCTTTTCAAAGTGAAGGGGTTTTGAGTGTTGTATTTGTGTTGTGTTTTCAAGATAACTATCTTTGAGATATTTTTTCCAACAAAACCTCTGTGTCATATAGCGTTATGCCAGCTGAGTGTCTGTAGCTTCTGTTTACCTTCGTTTAATTTTAACTTTGTATATTTGTGTGTTTCCACTTGACTCCCAGAAGTCAGAGAGAAGTAGGTTAAAGGCACCAAGAGCGACCTTCATGTTCACTTCAAAGCAAGTTATAGTTAGTGCCTATTTTGATATATATCTCATTAATGATCTCCGCTGTTAGGAAAACTGGTTAGTAGTTGATGCAGAAATTATCAGTGATTATGATACACAGCTACTGCATTTCTTAGAAAACAAAGAATCAATGAGGAAAAATGTTGACTTGGATTAAGGTTTAGGAATGGGAGAAGTTAAAGTCTATGTATATGTAAAGACCACTTACACAGACTTTGTGGAGTGCCACTGTGCCTCATTCCTACTAATGTGGTCTAACTGGTACCCTTTAAATATACCTATAGAAATGTAGGTATAGAATATAGTCTATAGAAAAGAGGAAGGCTTTGTTCAGTGATTAAGCCTCATCCCTATCAGAAACCAGCTTCTGTCATATAAATCTAGCCTGACTGCAGCTCTGTCCCTCTGGTTTCTCTCTTGCATTGTATTTGGTTTTAAGAGTCTATTTTCATATCAGTTCTTAGAAGGTTGGTATAAGATATTATCCTTCCTAAGAAGGAAGGACATAGCACTTTGTGTCCTTAGGGCAGATATGGCTGAGATTTACTCTTGCCTGCACCCCTGCCCCACCCCACCCCCCCCCTCAAAAAGAAAGAAGGAAAAAAACCCCAACCCACACAACCAAAAAAAAAACCAAACCAAAAAAACCAACAACAAAACCAACCCAGACCAGTAAATTAATCTAAAAGAGTTGACCACCAGCATTTCTCCACAAAGCATTTCCCCTTGCAGAAATCATACAGAATTGATGGAAAGCCAAGAACAACTCATCTTAAGGACAAGTGAATGCCAACATTCTCTGTAATTCCATGATTTAACTTCAAAATTTGGGTTAAATCAGATGCCTGAGGGCTTAGAGCAGCCCCAATACTTAATCAGTGGTATCTGTCTGTCCTCCAGACCAGGCTGTCTCACATAGTTTAAAGGCTGATTTCCAAAGTGTGAACTAGGTGTTAACTAGTTGGTATCATTCACTTCAAGAGAAAGTTGTGCTGATTCTACTCTGTGCTGGGTGTTTAAAAGTGTAGTTACAAAGAGCCAGAAAATAACCACTTTCTATGTTATGTTGCTACATGCAACAGCTTGTGCCAGTAAAAATGGCTATTTTGACTGCATCAAGAGCAGCGAGTGGAACTGCAGCCTGGGAGGACATGCAGAAATGCCTCATGCTTTGGAAAACAGACCTGGCACATGCAGCCTGCTGTGGCACGCAGAAGGCAAGGAAGGTCAACAGCCTCCTTCCACCCTCCCTTTGACTGCCATATGCTGCCCAATAGGCTAAATCCCTTGCAGGAGTGCAGGTATCGAGATTTTTGCTTTATTCTCCATCCTCTAACCTCTAGAAACTTTTTCAGTTATTTCTCTTTCCATCCATCCTAACCTTTTACACTAATAATCTGTGTTCCTTCTCCACATACCCACATCTTTCTAGCGTGCAACTGCTCTCTCATTTCCCCCGTGCCCCTGCCAATATGCTGTTCTTTTGCAAGCCTCAGTTCTTTCAGTATTGATCTGATTCTTCTTCCTTAACCTGTTTCCTCTCAAATATTCTTGGATTTATGATTTGAGCCGCTATGAAAGGGAGTAAATGCTGTCAGGTCATATTTGAAAACTGATGGGAGTAAGATACTGTCTTGTCTTTGTAATTAGAGGTATTAGAAACAGATTTGCCTTAGCAGGGGGACTAACCTGCGTCCTCTAGCAAACAAACAATAGACAGTGGGCTTGCAAATGAGATCAGTGTCATCCTCATTAGTAAAGCATGATTAGAACAGTAAAGTTGATTTGATTTTAAAATACTGAAATGTTTACCAGAAAGTGATAACACAATAGCGTCTCCACAGGTAACAAGAGGGAAGAATTCCATTTCTCTCCAGACACAGCAGCCTATCACTGATCAAACAAGGTCAGAGGACACTGCTTTCTAGTGACATAGCTTAATTACAAGAAATCAAGGCCCTTTTGCAGAGTATTGTGATGACCCATGACATGCAGAACTCCCCCATCCAAGTTTACCTATGTATTTTCTTAGAAGTTCTAATAATTTTTAATGACCGTATTGTAAGAGGATTCACAGAGGTTACTTGTATAGCACAAGCAGAAGCTTTAAACAGTTGTGAAGGGGCAACGAAGGCTGGAGATGCTTCTGGAAACTAAACACTTAGGACATCAACACCTCTTTCAATGTTATTCTGCCAGTGAGACTAGTATGAGAGCACAGAAATACAATAAAGGAGGCTTTAGGGAAAGGACTTGAAACAGAGGAACTATCAAGGTGCAAGTTCACTAGAACACTAACACAGCACCTGCATCCTCCTTTCCACTGCAGCACTGACCTCGCCGAGCAGAGTCAAACCCAGGCCAGAGCCAGGTCTGCCCTTTGCAAGGCCAAACCTAGGTGTCGGGGCAGCTGCTGGTCTGCCATCACCATGGTGGCTAGAAACAAGAGTCCCCGTTTTCCAGCACAGCATCTCCGCGGATCACTAATCCTAAATGCAAACTCCTTTGTCCTCAGTCAGCAACACGCTGTGTGTGATCTGCCCGAAGCCAGGAGGCCCCAGTCCCTCCCAGCAGCCAGGGAGAGCACAGCTCTGGGCTGGGCAGCGCCGCAGGAGACACACGCTCACACCACATGATTCCGCAGCCAAGGTGTCTGGGCAGCTTTCGAGGGCTCAAGTCTATGCTTGCCCATCCATGTACAGAAGATGAGTAACAATTGCTCTTACACTGCTTGAAGCTCTCTGTATTTGCCTTTTAGAACTTCTCCAGGAAAACATTGCCTTAGCAACAGCTGAGCAGGATTAAGACGGAGACAAGCAACGTGTAGGAAGATGGTGGGGGGAACCATTATTCAATGTTTTCCATATTTTCATAGAACAGGATTTAATTTCCTTGAAGTTACTGCAGTCAATGACAAGCAGGTAGAGAGATGCATGTGAAATAACTCCGCCTGCACACCGAAATAAAGTATGACTAGACACACCAAGTAGCCAATGCAGGCAACCAGATTGAGAGGTTTTCTGATTATATACTCATTACTGACACAGCTTTGCTATATTCATAGAGTTCCTTTTTCCCCTCCAGTAGCCACATTTGATGGAAATTTGGATAGCATGTGTGCTATTACATTAAATAACTAATTCTGGAATACTTCATTTCTTTCCTCACTTTCACAGACATTAAAAGTAGTAGTTTCTTCATAGGGATTATAAGTTAGGGTTAGTTGATGCCTATGCTTAGTCAGTTCATCAATGACTAAAATACAAATTCTGTCTCCCCTATGGATCATCTGTTATTAAAGAGATAGAAATCAAATCTTTAAATAAGTACTTAGGTTGCTTTTAAAGCAATGTGGGTTCATGATAGTGATAAAAATACACATGACATCATAAAGGTTATAGTACTCACAGCAGTTTTGTCGCTGAAAGTTTTACAGTTATCTATTTGAATTCATTTGGCTTGAAATTTGCCTTGGTCTAACTTTTTTTTTTGAGCTGAAAACATTTTTTATATGAACAGCATGTGATTGAATACAACTGAGCTTTTATTTATACATATGTAAAGTGGATGAAAGTAATTTTCCTTAAGTAAGGAAATGCCATATATAGAAGAAAAGCTAAATACTTTCAAGTCAGACTTCAGTAGGTTGTTGGGGGGTTTTTTTACATCATCCCTAGAGGCAGAAATACAACAAACAGTGTAAAAGCAGTTTCCTTCATAAGAATACAGAGAACATCAGAAACAGCTTAGTAAGTAAAGAGAACAGTGTTCTGCCGAGGGGAAGTGAATGTTTTTCACTCTAGTAATGATCATGCCCTCATACCATGAATGGGAGGTCCACACACAGCAGTAGGTAAGACAGAGATAAGTTTTGGATATTTTTAGCAAGTGTCAAGATCTGACTAAGTCACAGTAGGTGCACACTGCAAGGTGCACAACTCTTGAGAGGTACAGTGTGGAATAACAGCTTGGGGAGTGGGGGGAAGAACACTATAGGGCATTTGTGTGCCATCAAAATTGCAGGCTGTTGAGAATAAGTCAATCTCTGCCTCCCCATCGTTGGCCCTGGGAAGCAGCACGGCTCAGAAGCTGCCTCCCTAGGGAGAGCTGCACACAATGCTGCTGCTACACTGGGAAAAAAATCTCTATCTTGACTTTTGGTGACTTTTCCTCAGGCCTTGAAGGTAGCGCACCTGGATTGTGCCTGGAGTTGGAGTAGCTTCTCTTCTTAGGGCTTTTTCATTCTGTTTTTAACAGATCTACAAAAAACCCAATCCACCCACCAAAAAAACCCAAACCATATTTCTATACGCAAACATACATTAAATTGGTATTTAAAGTTACTTCAACTTGGGCTTATACACACACACACACCCCCTTTCATGATGGTAAGCAGGAAACAGAGGCTAGCTTGCCTGAAACAATTTACAGTGAATAGGAAACAAAAATTAATCTCAGGACAGTACTACCTGAGCCAGGGAAAGCAGGGTGATAGATTCTGCAATAGCACAGCTACTCAGGTAGAGCAGACATCACAGAGGAAGTGTTAGATGCCTACAGTTAAAGGGTGTAGGGAGGGTACTCCTAGGATGTGTCCAGCTCTGCCAGATTTCAGCAGACGTGATGCTGAGCTGCAGTTCATGTAATACAGAGACGTTTAGGATGCTGGGTAGTGGTAGGACTGGGGGGAATGGGTCAAAACTAGAGGTGGGGAGATTCAGATGAGACGTTAGGAAGAAGTTCTTGCCCAGGAGGGTGGGGAGACACTGGCCCAGGTTGCCCAGAGAGGTGGTGGAAGCCCCATGCCTGGACATTTTGAAGGCCAGGCTGGCTGGGGCTGTGAGTAACCTGCTGTAGTGGGAGGTGTCCCTGCCCATGGCAGGGGGGTTGGAACGAGATGATCTTGAAGGTCCCTTCCAACCCTGACCATTCCAGGATTCTAACAGAGTACACAGGATTAGATGCACGCAGAGGAATGGCAGTATTTAAGAAGCTTCACCATGTTTCCACATGCTCATTTGGAAAAAGATGGAAAGAAAACATCCAAGTAAGGTTTTGCAGGGTTATTTTTTCTTCTCTTTTCAGTTTTTCCACCATATTAAAAACAAAAAAACCTCCCACACAACAAGCAGACAGTGGCAGAATCCCATTCTTCATGTAACACCCCAGTAAGTGTGTGTGCTAGCAATATTTTATTCATATTAAGCCTGGACTTCCATACTAGCAATTGGCTCATCAATTCAATACTTTGTAAAAGGCATCTGTCATTTGTGTATCTTTTAAACTTTACCACTTTATATTTCTGTTAAGTAACATCTTCCTGAATTTCAAAGCAACTAGGATTTGAAATCTAAGAACATGGTAAAGATCTCAGTCTAACTTCTTTCTGCAATCTCCCATATGATGGCCTTTCAATACCTGATGGAGGAAGTACTGGACTGACAGCAGGGTCTTAATCACAGCCTTAAGCAAGTATTTCAGTTGGGTCTATTTCTCCTCCCATTCCTGGGCTCCTTCGGCTGTTTACTATTTTTAGGTCAGGAGTGTCTTTCATTATGAGTTTGTGCAGTGAAAAACTTAAAATGTTTTAATAAAAGCTGGTAAATACTAGTATCAGCACAGTGCCTGGTCACTGCAGGGACTTTTATAGGTGTACGACAGAAATTCCATCCGCAAGAGAAGCTGCACCTCTGAGGTTAACACATCTTAAATATAAAATATACATATGCATTCAATATGGGCTTTCTGAACTCTTTCATAAGAGGATGCAGTTTGAGCACTAATTTATCTTAACCACGCTTGACTTTTCATCATATTAAACAGATGTTTGCAATTATTTCTTTTCAATAAGCAGTGCTACTGCATCTAATAAGACAAAGGAATGTTGCAGAGGTAGAAAATTTATAATTTTTAAGCAATTCAGCTAAAGAGAACACACTTTTTTCCCCCCATTTTTCCATTTGCTTCCGACTGTCTAGGTCTCTGGCAGCAAAAGCATATTTGGGATAAAAATAGAATCCCACAATTTGAAACTATCGTGTGTTGCTTTATTTTGCTTTTCCCTTTAATGCATGAGCCTCTTACAGACAGGAGGAAAGCCTTTCACCCAAGGAGAATTTACCAGAACAAAAGAAGTTTTGCAGAATTTACATGCTTGTGACTGCTGGCATATTTTCCAATACAAATCTTTCAAAAATACAGGATGGAATCAAGCACAACAAGGATCCTGATGAAGGGATAGGACACAGGCTTTCTTCCACAGCTGTGATATGAACATCATGGTCTCAAGACCAGAGTGTCCCTAAGAAACCCGCTGTCAGCCACGGAGTGAAAAGTATTCCCCACAACATGGAGAGTCTCTTGATTTTCTCCATAATCAGTTTCAGTTCCTCCAGAATTTATGTGGACTTCACATATGTAACCCACATATATAACCCTCTGCTGGAATAGTCTTCCCAAGAGGTTGCTTGCTGCCAAGCTCACTTGTGTGAGGCCAAGGAATATGGACATTTTCCCATCGTGTCTGTTAAGACTTTTCTGCAGGAAGCTGGATTTCTAGAGTGAGAATTTGTGCTTTAAAACCATCTGCCCTCTGTTGCTTCATCTCAGGCAATGCCTTAAGTGGAAGGAACAATAAATCCTGTTCTAAGGTGATAAGAACTGGTAACGTGACACTAAGCATCAAGTTCTAGAAAGCCAAATCAAACTTAGCCTGAAATATAACAAACCCCAAGATCAGGTCCACCCAAGGCATAGTCTTTCATTAATAGAGCTCTGACAGTAATCTTGCCTGTAGAAACACAGGTTGAATATTTACTAGTAAACAGCTAGAGTGGACAATGTTATTTTCCTTCTCTCACTTCAAGATCAATTTATTTAATCTAGAAATGACATCACTACAGGACAGCATTTCCCCCCCACACCCCTACTGGAAGATTACTGAAGTTAGTTAATGCATACAGGGTCTGCTGGAGACCCTATAAGAAGCACTCAGCATATTTACAGTCAAGGAGATTTAGTCTGACACTAGAAAAATCTTTTTAACCATAAAAGTTGCCAGCACTGCATTAAGTTAGAAGGTATGTTGGTCTTTAGAAACAGATTAGACAAGTATCTCTTCTAGCCTGCTAGTCATGTCTGAGATAGAGGAATGGATGAGGTGGTTGTTACAAAGGCTGTTCCTTCAGCCTCACATTTCTGTGATACTGAAACAATGCACAGAAATTAAAAACTTCTATGACAGAAAGGATTTTCTACACCAAACAAAATTGTTATCCTGACTTTGCCTTCTATGCAAACAGACAGAATAAGCCAAAAAAAAAATAAAAATGTCCTTAGCTCCATCTCATTTCCAACACTGATAGTCTTAAATACAACCTTCAATCTTTCTGGAGAGTGGCATTACTTCAGTTAATCTCTCTGTAGATAGCCCACCAATCCTAACTAGCCAACAACCCTTCCTGGCTGCCACCTTAGAGCTTCTGAGCCTCGCTCATTGATCACTTACCTAATCACTAAGTTGCAGCTGATTTTTAATGCAAACATTGATTTTGATAGTATAAACCACAGACAGCTCAGTTGCAGAGGCTCATAGAGACACAGATGAAAAAATTAAATAAACCCACTTGATTATTCTTATCCTTCCTTCTCTGCAGAAAGCTGGGAAAGCATAGATTGTGTTAAACCACCAGATCAGGGTGTACCACTTGCTATCAGATCACATTTACATTCTCATCTCCCTAGATTCAATTCAGATTAATCCCTCCCAGCATCACCTCAGGTGTTACTGATCCTTAATTGCTACAGCAGACACAGCCCTGTCGACTGTGGACTGCAGGCACCTCTCTGGGAGCTAATGTTCCTCCAGGAGCAGCCACCTTCTGTGCCAGCTGGCTTTGGAAGCCAAGAGCGAGCCAGTCATCAGTCTAAGTCAGCAGCAAACTAAACCTGGGAGTCTGTCAGTAATATCTTGTATTTACATATTTATTGGCAAGTTCATACCAGTTGAAATTGCTGAGGAGCAGATACACTTTCTGGCAAACCTGACAATGTTTTATACATTAAAATAGCTACTAGCCATTAGTGACACCCGATGGCAAACTTCACCTTGCCCTCCCTACACTTAAGTATTAAAATAATGTAACTATCTCCTGTAGGTAGTTGTAGATGCAACTTGCCTAGTGCCTACTAGAAGCACTTTGTGGGTGTAAGTTGCACCTGGAAAAAAAGATGGATTTCTGCTCAGTTGAAAATCCACCATCTCCTCCCAGCCTATACACTGATTACGTGTTGGTTTACAGCCTAGCAGTCCAGGAGGCAAGTTCATACCAGTTGAAATTGCTGAGGAGCAGATACACTTTCTGGCAAACCTGACAATGCCATTCTATACATTAAACATTTAGGGGTTTTATTTCAATCTTGTTATAACAAAGCCATGTATAGCAGAACAAAAGAGAAGTCTTGCAGAAATGGAACTGTTCCTGAAGTGACCCCAGACTGTCTTAGGAATCTGATTTTTAACCAGAATAAAACAAACCAACCAACCCAATCCACAACAAAGGGATGTTAGCACCTATGAATTATAGTTAGCCTTACACCTTTCTTCACAATGCTATAATTTTCCCCTAGAAAAATCTAGGCAGGCTGAAGGAAGAAAAATAAGTAAGAGACTTTTTCATTTACAAAAATGGATGAAAGACATGAAGTTAGGTAGGTTTTAGGTTGCATCTTAACAGATGGAGTATTCCAGAGCCCTGCTGTGAATTCCAGCCTCATCCTGACCCATAAGGGAAGGAATTAAGACAGTTCAGCCTTCCTCCCCCAGACTTTGGTTCCCATGCAAAGTAAAGGAGGGGACATGCCTTCCAGGTGGTCACTCAACTGAACAGTGTGAGCACCAGGTCTTAAGTTGCTCTGCTGAGTATATAGCCAGGAACACCAAATCTTTCATTCAGTTCTCATGAATTTGGAATACGTCAAGGCTACTACAGGAGGAAAAAGAGATGCAGGCTACCTTACGGAGATATGACTCCAAACCAAGTCCAGCCTTGCCTTCCCTTTACCTGCAAGCCAGCCTTTCAGAGTGGTAAGTTTGGAACTTGTGAACACAAAGGTTTTCTTGAGTTTTACTGTATGAAGGAGACAAAGAAGAAGTAATTTTTTCTCTCAAAGCGTACTACAAAGTCACTCTTGGCTATACAAGGAAAGCACATCAGAGCAAAATTACTGAAATACAATGCATGAATAAGAGTACTACAGAAAGCAATTGGCATAATGTTCAGCTATTCTGCTGCCAGAAATAAACTAATCAAGCCTTGATGATATTCATTTGAATATTAAAAGGACAAGTTAAACATTCATCTACCTCTTAGATGAAAATAAAGTACCTCACCAGAAAGCAGCTAAAATCTAATACAACAGTTTTCCCAGGGACTATGCAAGCAGCAAAAAAACCAAAACAACTCAGAAAACCACACAACCTAAACAAGCAAGAATTCAAACGCTGCCAAACCAACTTTAAAATTAAAGTCACAGAGTAGACAAGAGTCCTTTACATACATAGTCAGACAGACTGGTGGATGTTACCACACAATGCCAGCAGAGTTGACTCCTTGGTTCACACAAGGCTTCACAGAATATCCTGCCAGACACCACTATAACCTTGTGACTGAAGAATTACAGCTCCAGATTTTTGTATGTTTAGATTGGCTTCTTTCAGCTAAAAATCAACAGCTTACACAAGTAGTTAGATTCATTCTCAGTTCCATGAGATAATGAGACAAAGCTGTAGTGAGGACCCAGGCAAACCTTGGTTCCACCTGTGTCTGCTGCCAGAGCAGCATAGGACCACAAAACCCCTGCCCTATACACACCCTGTAGCGCTGTGAAAAAGGTGCCATCTCGTACAGAGACTTCCCCTACAGTATGGGCTGTACAGAATGGTCACTGAGTTAGACCAAGGCTCCTTCCAGCCCACAACACAACTCACAGCAGCAAATGCCCAAACAAAACCAAAGTGCACTGTGATACCAGCAAAAAAACTGCTCAGAGCCTCCAGCAGCTAACAGCTGCCCAAGATAGAAGATGTGCCAGCAGGACCAAGGGGCTGCACACCCACCTTGCAAGTTGAACATCCTGTATTTCAGCCTTCTACAACTGCCTCCTTGTCCTTGCTCCTCTGCAGTGAATAACACCTTCACCCCTACCTCTCTTCCATTTCAAGTATGAGGTGCAGCTGGTCGGTGGAGCCTTTGATTTGATGAGGAGCACCTTGTGCTGTGGGTGAGACAGCAGCACTGCACTTTGGCCTGGACTCTCCCCTAGGAAGGTCCTACTTCAGCAAGGCTGGCAGATTACCATGTGGCATCTTGGCACCACTGTTCTTCCCTCATTCTGTGCCAGATGCATTTGCCATGACCGACTGAGCACTACCTTACACACTGCAGGTGAAGGTGGGGGACAGGCTGCAGCACCACCTTACACACTGCAGGTGAAGATGTGGGACAGGCTGCAGCACCACCTTACACACTGGAGGTGAAGATGTGGGACAGGCTGCAGCACTACCTTACACACTGGAGGTGAAGATGTGGGAGTTTTGCACCCTGGTAGGAGTTGTGAGCCTCAGGTTAGCCATGGGACTAGCAATACTCACACAGACCTCCATCCTTCCCAGCTGGGCAGCAGTTACTGTGTGAATCTACCATCACTGCGTGTTCTGTGTGGCTCAGATGCATAGACCAGAAGCTGATACATGGTTCTTCGAGCCATTAATTGATTTTTATCCTCCCTGTGGTACTTTGAAGTCTGTTGTGTGGCTTTCCGGTTCCAACGTCTCCATGCTCAAAAAAGCAAAATATAAATAGCAGCACAGAGATGAATCTTCCATCTCTTCCAGAGTAAAAATTAAATCTGCAGTATTGACAATGCCAGATGCAAATAGCAATTGCAGAGCAGGGGTACGTAACAAGGCATAAAGAGATTCTGTAGCATTAAAGGTATTTATTGGACTTTAAGCTGTCAGACTTTTAAAAATTCTATTAATATTTTTGAAAGAAATCAGTGACAGCACTTTGTTTTGCAGTGTAAGATTAGTTAATAGATGAAATAAATATCTTCAGAGTACAGTAAAACAATTCAAATGCTCAAAATACTTTATTAGCATTATGGGGAGAAACATCATTACCAATTTTGCCGTTAATAAGTTTTGTTTCTTGTGTAACACTGAAGCAAAGCCTAACCTTGAAGTTTTACTTTGGTAAAACTCCCATCAAGTGAGGAGTTAGTACTAGACATAAACCATTACGTGGCAAGGAAGCAGGGAAATATTTTTGTAATGAAATTTCAGAAGTTTTTCAGAGTAGCTAGCAGGTATTAGCAGCTCTGTGGAAATTAAATGCCTAAGTGCCATCTTGGACTGTGCAAATCACACTGTCAGAGCCTGCAAGGGGCATAACACTGAAGTAGGCAAGTGGAAATTCAAAGTCAGTTTCCTCTCCCACTAGCAGTTCAGCCTAGGTGGACATTCTCAATCTGGAAATGATACTTGGCTCTCATTCACATCCTTCCCCCTATCTCTCACGGTTGCTAAGAAACAGCAACATTACAGCAGAGTAATCATTCCTACTCCATTCTAAATTGTACTTAATTAGTCGGTGTGTGAAGTGGGATTTCTAGCACGAGAAGAAAGAGAGAAAGTTTATGTTTAAATGCACAAGCCAACACAACTGAAGAACTGAGGATTCATTCTAAATCAAAATGTTCAAATGGCAAAAAGCTTTGAAAAGTTTACATTTCCTGGAATGTTTTATAATACTTAGTAAAGGAATCATGATTAGCTGTGTCCTATAATGTGTTCTTTTGCAGGTCTTAATGAAAATTCTCAGCTTGAGTGTGAAATCTGATGGGTACAAATCTGATTAGACAAATTTAAAAAAAAGGATTTGTTTTGACATGAATAGCATATACAGCAGGAAGAGGTTTACAGCTTAGGAGAAGGTGGGCAATAAAAGATTCTGCTGGGGCTTTTTTAGAAAATTCGAAGGTATATGCTTGACATGGAAATAAAATTCTAGTGTGAATTATTTGGGAATAAAAATGTTTAGGCTACACAAATATACCTGATTCTCCTTGTTCTCTGCATTTCTTATTTACCTGAATCAGTTGAAACTTGAACAGAAATAAGTCTTGGCTTTGTCCTTTGCCAGGGAATTTTTTAATTAGTGCCTTTGTTTATGTAGCTGTAGTCAAAGGGTTTTGTCATTTGATTTCCAAACATGACTGAAAATTTGGTATTTCACTACAAAAGAACAACAAAGTGCCTGCTATTTCAAGCTTAGGACAGATCTGTCATTATCTTTCTGGCAAATCTGTGGTAGCAGTAATAATACTTTTTAATTAAGGGAATTGTGAATACCTCAGAAACAGAGTGCTGTGGAAGCCTTTTGGGTTTTTGCCCTGTGCAGTTTTATATGGAGAGGGTTTTCATAACTTCTGCTTGAAGAGGGAAAGAAAACTCTGCTTCAGCATCTCTTCCTTTTTCTTTTCCAAACAGGGATGTAACAGAAACATTTCTAACCCGTGTGCAATAGACTTCTCAGGTCTCTCTGAGCAGAGCCTCTCATAGGCTCTCTAGGTGCTGTTAACATTAATAACCAGCGAGATGTACACTCTGCTAGACAGCCTCCATTTTGGTGGTTATTTACAAGAGCCAACATGCTATGTGGTGATTTATTGCACAGGGTATATGCTTTTCAACCAAAAATTGAAAGATATTTGTGTTGCATGTGGTTTGAAAGCTTTCACATTATCAAAAGAGAGAAAATCTATTTTAAATCTTTATTTGTTAAATATATGTGTATATTTGTGTGTTGCTATTTCCAGGCTGAGATTCGAAAGTTATTCTGATTATCTGTCAAGCCTCTATTTTCCTTCCTCTCCATAATGGTATAAAGACTGATATCTTGTGAGAAATCAATGATTATTTCATTTTACTATTGGAATGTCAGAGGGCTTTTAAGATGTATTGTAAATAAACAGTTTGACAGAGGCCACCTTGGCTGTGACCCGAAAGAGGAGCTATCATAATTTCTGGAGCAGCTAAATGCTGTTTTGGAAGTGAGCTGAACAACTAGCTGGTATCAAGGGGTGGAGAAGGTGTAAGTGTACAATCAGCCCTAACCTAGGAGGGGAAGATACGTTGTGCAGCTCCAAGCACATAACAAATGAACAAACTGAGCAGAACCAGGGGTGGAAGAGGGATAAGGCTTCCCCTTGTCCCACTCCCTCCTCTATCCATCCCAGCTCTGACTGTGAAATTCATTGAGGTAGAAAAGTTCTTTGTAAAATACACTTCAGTAAGAACCTAAGGTCTATATACTGCTAAGGATTTAATGTTGGCCTTGAAAAGTTTAGTGGGGATTCTTTATATGTTCCTTTACCCCCAGATAATATAGCATTAAGAAAAACCCTTCAATTTTAGCCCTAAAAGATTATCCATGGTTGATCGTGGTTGGTAAGAGTTTTACAGAAGCTTGTTGGCTTGTGAGAATGCAGTTTTAGAAAGTATGGTGGATGTTCCATAACAATCTGTTTACGGGCACATGTTTAAAGTACATAAATATGTATTTAGTGTGCCATTGACCTTTGAAAGTCCTTGTGGAAATGTAGCAAGGTCTGGCATGATTCAGTGAGACTGCAAATTTTGTTGCTGATTCCCAAATCTAATGTATCATGGGATTGTAAGGAATATTATCCAAGGGACTGACGGCCCCACCTTAGTCTAACAGTGTGGCTTTAATTTACCTTTTATGACATTAATCTGTGAATAAAACTAACCATGAGTTAGAATAGCTTGACTATAATAATCACATACTCATCCCCTGTCTTGTGAGTGCTCTTTGGCTAATGCCTCCCAGACCATCTCTCTTCTGGCTTTCTCCTAAGGACTTTCAGCATAAGAACTGTATTCACCAGGGTTCTGGCTGCCCATATACAGTGTGAAGGCAAAGCAGAGGTATTCTGCACACAGTCAGAAACTGTCCTCCCCCCACCCTAGGCACGTCATTCAGCACCTTAGTTCTGGCAGTCTCAGCAAGAACTACCAATGTATTGTCTCCTGTGCAGAGATGGTTGCGATGTCCTAAAAGCATCAGTGTAGAGGGTTGTTCTGTGCCCAGGAAACTTGAGGTCCTGAAACCAGCCTAAAGAAGCCTTTATTGAAAACTGTAGATACTTCTGTAAGTGCCAATCCCTTAATATACAGTCACACAGAGAAGCATGGCTTCTCTACAGGTAACCCCACTCTGTAGGAAGGAAGGTGGTTTGTGTCCAGCTGCACTCTGCCTGCAAGCCAAGTACTGTAGAAACAAGAAACTGTACCTGAAGTTCAAGTGAAGGACAGGGAGATGTGGATGCATGGCAAATTGATTTGGCTTCACAGATGCTCTGGCTGAAACTCCCAAGTATGGCATGAGCAGTGGTGGCCACTATTAGAGTACAGGAAGGGAGGAGCTGGCAGGGTGCAGAGACAGGCAAGGGCTGCGCTCCCGCGTTCCCAGTGGTGCACTCTGGCAGAGCTCTGTGCTCCAGTGTTCAGCTTTCAAAAGGAGCTGTTGGAAAAAGGCTTGGAATAACCACTCGCTTTCCACTTGACAGAAAGCAGCAGTTCAGACCCACAAACTGTAGATTCTTTTTAGAGAACAACGCTAGAAACGAATGAGTGAAAGGCACAGCACAAAACAGGCTGCTGTTGCAACTGGCAACTGCAGAACACGCTTGTGTGGGGCTATTTCTGTCTTCCTGCTACAAGAATGATTTCCATAATTTTAAATCATTCTTCCAAGTAACACGATCTGATTTCAGTTTCCAGCATTAATAGAGGAGAAACCTTTATTTGAATCTTGTGAGCAATCGTTGATAACTAGAAGAACCTGTAACAGAGCTAAATAAATATGCCAGCAACCCAAATGAGCTTGCTATCTACTCCAAAGTGCTGGAAAACAAACCCAAATCATTCTGATTAGTTCTTTGAGTGGCAAGCTTCCAACTCCAGCAATAAAGGCAGGCCCTATGTATGCTGGAGCAGACATACTCCTTTAGCATTGGGCAAAGTGAACTCTGCAGCAACAATGACTATAGCCAGCTCTAGGAAGGCTGATCTGCCAAGGAATAAGCACTCAATAGTCTACTGCAGTCATTATCAATGGTTTGTTTCATTTTGCAAATTACTTAACCTTTCTGCAGTTGAAAGTGCTTATATAGTGAATTTAAGCTTACAGTTAAATGACTAGGTTATCTGAGTTACCTTTTTCACTGACAGCATGGAAAGAGTTCATGGGCTGCTCTGGTCTGGGTGTGTGCACCCAGTTCTACAGTCTAGGACTCAGCATACACAAGTAACTTTCTATAGTATGCTTTACCTAAGAAATAAACCTCTGTAGAGAGTTGTGAGATTTCTCTATAAAAAGCTGGTCTAAGTGCTATATAGCACATGGGCAGTGGTGCATAACCTCTCTGCAAACATCTGAGTTTCATCCAATGCAAGTAGGAGAGGGAATTTTGTTCAGCATTTTTGTTTTTAATTAATCTCTCTTTATTCCCCTGCTAATAAATCAGGTCACGGAGTTACATCTGTCTCCTTGCATAGCCTGAACAGCACAGGCACTACTACATCAGCCAAGGTTTTCTTTGCTGCACGGGTTTTTGCAGGTTTTTTAACACGGTTATTAGCAAAGAATAAGCAATACAAATCTAAACGAGCCATCAGAAGTTGCAAGCTTTGAAGCTGTGTATAACAACTGATCCTAAATAAAAGCAAGAACTTCAGCACCACCAGCAGCAGTTATATGGACAAGAAAGAAACCTTTCATGTAGCAAGTACCCACGGAGAGACTTCTACTGATTACCACCACATGAAAGGATACCAAAGAGGAGATGTGCGAGACTTCAGTTATAGGAGGTTAATACATTATCTACTTGAATAATGAAAAAACAGAGGAAAGAACATAGGACACTGAGAAGTTAAAAAAAAAAAAGTCAGCCTGGTTTAATTGGAAAGCATCACTCAGATGGCTTCTTCAGTAATTGTTGGAGGCCATCCCAACTCTTTATATATTTAGAAGTGATATAATTCAACTCATAAATAATTTCTTAATAAGCAACAGTGCTCCCAAAGTATGTGATTTAATCCTGCAGAGCTTTTGAGAAATAGAGCTGTTCCCTTTGTGCTTCATACATTTAGAATGTTTTATAAGAGCAATAATTTTTCCATTGTATATTTTAGAAGCAGAGTATCCCAATAAATGTGTCCTATGAAAGGACAAAGGCTTTGGACAGTAGGTAATAACAAATGCTGAAACAATTATTACTGTCAGTCCTATGGTGTCACAGAGATGAAATTCAGATATCATTAGGGAAATCTACATAAGTGTATGCAGGATTAGACCTGATTAGAAGGCAGTCTTTACACTGCTGAAAGACTGGCAAAATCTAGTGGTTCTGTGCTGTGATTAAGAATTAAGAATTTCCTGAGAAAATTAAAAAATGTGTGTGTATATATATATTTATGTATTATATACGGACAGGTTTTTGGTGGGTTTTTCTTTTGCTAGGTTTTTGTTTGGTTGTTGTTGGTTTTTTTTCCAAAAGGACACGGAGTCTCCAAGACCAAGGTCAATGTCAGCTCTGTTAGTTTGAAGAGGAGCAGAGAGCTGGATTCCCTATTGCACAGTAGGAACAACTCACTTTTTCAGCCAAAATCTATGCAGCAAAGCTAAGGTAACAGCACAGATGGGAAGAAAGGGCCATTTGACAACCTGGGAGATTGATAGGAAATCATATGGAATTTTATAAAAAATATACTTGCATTTTCAACTATATTTCAAACCACTCAACATTTCCCATCCAAATATCTCAATACTAATAGTTCCAGTTTATATTAATGATAGGGATAGCCCATAATTTATTAATTTCCCTGTTCTCAATTGCATAAGTCGTAAGATTTGTTGAGTCCTAAGTCTCTTTATGTCCAGAGTGATTTTTGTTCTTCAGTCAACCTATTAAAAATAAATATGATGAGGGGAGTGCTCCCTTGCTTGGCATAGAACTGTACTGGTTTATCAATGCAGGTGGAACTATGCCAGTGTACACCAGAGGATTTAGCTTCTTTAAAATAAATAGTTTCAGGGGCTGGATCTGTAGCTTGGGACAGGAGATATAAAGATCACAAATTCTTTTTGATTCAGGGGCTGTTTTTCTATGACTTCAGTGCAAATTTCAGCAACGCTCTGACTCATCTTTAAGTATTATTCAATATGGTTATTAAATATTAGATTGCATGAACAGGGTCACCTTAGCATGGGCAAAAATTTAGGACATATTTGGAAAGATCATAGAATCATAGAATTGTCAGGGTTGGAAGGGACCTTAAAGATCATCTAGTTCCAACCCCCCTGCCATGGCCAGGGACACCTCCCACTACAGCAGGTTACTCACAGCCCCAGCCAGACTGGCCTTCCAAATGTCCAGGCATGGGGCTTCCACCACCTCTCTGGACAACCTGGGCCAGTGTCTCACCTCACCAAGGTGAAGAACTTCTTCCTAACATCTCATCCGAATCTCCCCATCTCTAGTTTTGACCCATTCCCCCCAGTCCTACCACTACCCGACAACCTCAAAAGTCCCTCACCCCCTTCAGATCCTGGAAGGCCACAAGAAGGTCCCCTGGGAGCCTTCTCTTCTCCAGACTGATACGAGGGAGGAATCAAGACTTTTTTAATTCAATTTCACACTAAGGTCTGTTCATTTTCCTCAGAACACACTCTATAAAATGATAAAGCTATTTACATGAGGAAGTTTAAGCAGGGCTTGGCTGTGAAACCCCTGGCTGTTAAAGCAGCATGTTTTGCTTAGTTTCAACTTGGTTTGGGTTTAAAAAAAGTAACAAACAGTGAGGAAACTCAGCGAGGTGCCAAGGCTGGCAACTGGGAGTCCCCTGAGCCGCCAGCCATTCTAATGAGGGCAGCACTGAAAAGTGCTGTTTGGAGAGCTGGGCTCTGGCAGTGGGCAAAGAAATGGCTTTTCATTCACTTTCCTCCCACTTCAGGACTAACCGAGTAGAATAAGCTCATTATTGTAACTGTTCAAAGGCGAAGGATTCAGTATCTTTAAGTGGAGGTGGCTTTGCTGGTGTTACCAGCCCCTCGCAGTTAGTTAGGGCTTCAAAAGCGTTACTGTGCTCCACTTGCCACTTAGATCATTCACTTCAGTTCTCTACATCACAATTAGGGAAAGCAGCCCAAACAGCTTCACTCTCTGGAACCCATTCATGAGCTGTGCCACAATGTAATGTCACAAATGCCACATGGAATCAGAGGAAACCTTATCCACTCTATCCTTTAAAGGTTCCACGTGAATATATCTGCTACCACAGAACGTAGCTATGCATTTTCCCCTCCCCAAGCAAATATTAGGTTTGAAACATTAAGCCGACAGTGGTCATCTTAAGCTGCAAGTCCAAAAGTACAGCAAAAGGCAGCAGTGAGAACTAACCCCCACTTTGGGAACTGCTGTAATTACACAAACACTTTTGCTGGAAAATACTACACTCTATATTGCACGAGAAAGAAAAATGTAGTTGTCAACGGGAAGCAATGACCCTTTGGAATTCAGTGCTTTGCTTTCATATTACCCCAAGGGTTGCATCTGTGAGTGTTTCCCATTCTAATGGTCCAGCACAGTTTACTTACCAGTAAAACAAATGGCTCCTTTGCTGTCTCACTGCTCTGGAGGTACAAAAGTGCAGAGAAAGCCATTTGTTAGAGTTTGTGCATGAATTGTACCTTATCTGAGGAAACCAAGAAAGAGATCCTTACAGGACATGAGGAGGTCCTTATGAAAGATACCTTCTGTTATGAAAGACACCTTATTGAGAAACCTCATTCTGTCCTGTACTTACCTGCTAAACAAGTATTACTCAAACAGTCCCTGGCTGCATTAATTTTCCTTGGCCCCTAGAGCAATAGCACAGCACATTCCTAGGGCAAGAGGAGTTGGATCCACGGTGTGATCATTGTAATCCTGTGTTTGATGAACAGTTTCCACCTCTGCACCACTGCTGCTAGCATCCTGAGCAGCACAGGGGAGGAGAGCAGGGGAGTGTTTGTGTGTCTGCTGCATGATGACTGTAAAACAAGATAGCTGAAAGAACACGAGGGAGGAAGGAAGAGTTCGTTTAGTTTGCACTTGTGCCACTGAAGAAAAGAAACCAGGTGTGTTTTGCAAAGGAGGTGAAAAAACAGGAGATGCTGCTATTAATGCAATACAAAATGTCTATTAAGCAACAAAGAGCAAGCTAATACACTGTGTGTTGTTCAATGCTCCACCTAATCTTTCCTCACCCAAGTAGAGATGTGTTGTAGATTTTACAGGTCAAATGAATACCTACAGACAACTGGGAAAATAAAAATCAAAATTTCATAGAAATTTTTATTGAGACCATACTAGACATTGGCAGAGGTCTAAACTGGCTTTGGCATGGGTTTTTATTTGAAGACAAAAGTCCATTTTTCATGTATAACAGAGAAAGGGGAAAAGATGACACAAGCAGGACTTGAAGAATAGGGTGTGATTGTAGTTGCCCTAACCCAAAACACATAACTAAGCATATGTGATAAGAATGACAGCCAAAAAATAACGTACAACTAAGTTCCAGAGATCTTATAAATCATGAGAGCTTGGTATAATTAGCCTATAATATTTCAAAACTTTGGGGGTTTTTAATCATTCACTGCACATATTTCTCCATTGCTATCTCTGAAGTTGTTTCTTCACTTGCTGCTTTGGTGACCTATGCATTTTGTCTCTTCACTTCTGAAGCTAAACCAAAGATAATGCGATTAAAAGTCACTCCTAATCTAGCCATTGACACAAGTAATTTATATTCTTATATTCCAGATGAACTGCATAATTCTTTTGTGGGGGGAAAAAAAAAAAAAGAAGTAGGAAAGAGGCAAGAACAGACAGTAAGATTTCAGCTTGTTCTCTGAGTTGTCATAGTGAAAAATAAACATAACTAAAAGGAATCAGAAAGTAGTCCTTCTCTGCAGTTATTGATGCAGTACCCCAGCCTGGAGGATGGGAAGACATTAATTGATGCAGTAGCCACAGTGCAATGCATAGTTATTCTCTGGTAGCTGTGGGAAACTAGAATGGTAACACCAAATATCCCATACAGAGACAAGGCAGTCTGAGAAACATGGTGTAGGGAATCTCAGAAAAATATGATTGTTTGGAATACATCCCCTTTAAATAATGAGTTCCCTTTAAAAGAATTAGGAAGGAGCACTTGCTGGATGTGAAATCTTGGATGAGAAATGGTTGGAGTCAACCCTAAGTATATCATGGAAAGTAAGGAAGCATCTTTGGAAAAATAATCTCCCTGCCATCATACATGACTTCACAATTTTACGTGGCCGGTTTAGGCCATTATCAGTGATATCAGTAAAGACCTTCTTTCATGAAACACTGAATATAGCAAAAGAACTGGGGCCTCTGCAAATGGAGGTAGGATCAGGACCTAAATCTCCTTGCTCATACACAGCCTCAGGATCTATAGGTATTTCAGGGGCAGATCCTCATACAGCAAAGGCTCCTCCACAAGCCAGCATTTTCTTTACCTCTGTAATGAAGACAAAAAGGGCAAGTCTTTTCTTTAAAGATTTTGTTTTCTGTAGTATATCTGAGCTGGTATCTAGATAACTTCTTCTTACCACAGCATCTTGGCCTTTTATTTCAAATTCTGTAAATTTCTCTTTTGAAAGAAAGTGAAGGAGGGAGCTGCCTCCAAATGCATGTGGGTTTGTTGATTCTTCTATCAATATATAGATATTAGATAACATTTGCTTTCTAAAATAAAGAACTTTGGTAAGTAAATGGAAAACAAGAAAGTAATTAAATTACAATATAAGAAGCCTTTACAGGCATAGTCAAATTAAGACATTCAATTGTACACCTTGAATATTGAAAAATATATATATAATAATGAAATAAGCTATGTTGGTTTATGGTGCTGGTCTGGTTTTTATTCTGGGATAGAGCATGTAGCTGTAGAATTGTCAAGCATCCCTAGAATTTTTTGGACCATATCCATCACAATGTTAATGAGATTTATCAACTTCCATTTGACCAGTTTACAAAGCAGTAGAATTAATACAACTATCTAGATTAAGAAAATCAATGCCGTACTGAATACATTCTTGTGACATATCATCACATTTATAGACTAGTGTTTATAGGATTCATATTCTCACTTAACCAAAAGTCACTGGGTACAAACCTCTCTTCAGTTACTGTCTTAAGATGTATCCTTTGTGTGAGTTCCAGGAAGAAAATGCATCAGCCAGCCATGAGCATGGACATGGGACCAAGATGTAGGCAATGACAGCTGACTTCATCTTTTCCTTAATCTGCTGCTCCCATTTGTCAGGGATCTTGCAAGCTCTAATGTGCTGCTTGGATTTCTCTGCAGCCTCTCACTAGCTGAGGGACAGAGTTCTGGCATTTGGAGTTCTCTGATAAAAGCTTTCCACTAATTATTTCTGTGTATGTTAAAGTCAAATTGAGTGTCCACTGATGCAACATCCCACTAGCACTGCTGGGCTGCACTTAATGCGAGTTCCCATAGTGGGAAGCTAGCCTGAGAGGCTCACGGGGGTGCCCATTTGCTGTGAGAAAATGTGATTTTATCAGGAGTGCATTTTGCATTGAGGGGAATGTTGCTAAGCTTCTGCGTGTGCTTTCTCTGTAAGCATGAGTGTATGTAGTTTTGGGGGAGAGGATGTTGAAAAGCAGCAAATGATAAATCAGCTTCAATCTTTGGGCTTGAGGAAAGGACAGAGAGCTGACTGATGGGGAGGTGCTGGTAGCATCACTCCTACAATGACTCTTGAGAGGCCCCTAGACACAATACTGCCAGAAGCTGAAGAAATGCAGGTGAGCAAGGTCACCCCAAAGGCAAAGGCAGCACTATGTTTGGGGTCCTCAGCAACACCATCAGGCCTAGAGGAATAGAACAGGTTGCTGCAAAAGAAATTACTTGAATAGACTTGGGTGGGAAAAAGGAAAAAAAAAAGAAAAAAAGAAAACCAAACAAAGGTATGCCAGCTTTTGAGTTTGGCAGGAAAACCAGCTCCACTGAGGCTAGCTCAGCTGACTTATTTACCAAGGGAAGCTTCAAATATATGGTAGTGGAGGGCTTAATAGCATAACACTATCAGCTCGTATTACTTCATTTTAGTTAATGCTAAAAGGAAACAAAAAGGCTCCTTTTCCAGACCTTTCCTCTTGAAAATGTGACATCCTATGTCTCTATGGGGAGGACTGCAAACTTTCTCTCTTCTGGCTTAAATCATCCTGCAAAGTTCCATTAAATTAATGACTTCTAGTAACAGCTAAATTATTTATTTTAGAGTATCATTCAACTTGATGATAGAGTTTATTTAAATGTTCCAGCTAACAGTGTACTCCCTATGAGCCACATAGCAATACCTATATTCAGAGGACAAACACTGGATTATCATTCTCTAGGTTCTGTAGTGCAAACTCATAGGAAACTCCTGATGTTATTTTGGTATATGAAATAATATTAATAAATGACAGGTATACAGTCATTCCTTTTTAAGGCTCCAGGTCTCTATTTAATGGCATACAAATGTATCATTTGATTAAAGGCTCTCTGCAGCTATTGCTTTCTGCTCATTATGTCATTTTATGTGACTGACCCCAAGTTATGCTACAGCAACCACTAGAGCAGGAACTACAGAGAGGTGTTGTTTGAGCAAAAGCTGAACCCTACCAATTGCATGAGCATAGCAGTCTTATTTCTCTAGACAGGTATATGATTCTCCCCTCTATTCCACCCTCCTGAGACCCCACCTGGAGCTCTGCATCCAGTTCTGGAGCCCCTAGGACAAGAAAGATCTGGATGTGCTGGAACGTGTCCAAAGAAGGGCCATGAGGATGATCAGAGGCTGGAGCACCTCTCCTACAAGAACGGACTGAGAGAGTTGGGGTTGTTCAGTCTGGAGAAGAGAAGGCTCCCAGGGGACCTTCTTGTGGCCTTCCAGGATCTGAAGGGGGCTACAAGAAAGCTGGGGAGGGACTTTTTAGGCTGTTGGGTAGTGGTAGGACTGGGGGGAATGGGTCAAAACTAGAGGTGGGGAGATTCAGATGAGACGTTAGGAAGAAGTTCTTGCCCATGAGGGTGGGGAGACACTGGCCCAGGTTGGCCAGAGAGGTGCTGGAAGCCCCATGCCTGGACATTTTGAAGGCCAGTCTGGCTGGGGCTGTGAGTAACCTGCTGTAGTGGGAGGTGTCCCTGTGTGTGGCAGGGGGGTTGGAACTAGATGATCTTTAAGGTCCCTTCCAACCCTGACAATTCTATGATTCTCTAAGTCCCCTTTCAAAAAAGAAATTAACATTTTTCTTCATTGTAGAAAAAGTTGAATGGGAAACATGGGCAGGATTGTTCCTACAGTTCCTACTGAGAGCTGAGGTTTTGTCATCCTTCTTCAGGCAGAAAGACCACTGAACCCAGCAGAGTCTTAGAGCAGGAGTAGGAAATGCAAGATTAGGTCTCTAGGAAAGAAAGGTTTATCAAGTCCTAAAAAGCTCTAAGAGGAGAATAAGCAGTATTTCCCCTCAGGCAACTGCTAGACTATCTGAGTAGGCTCCACAGGATGCTCAATCTTTGAACACCATGTCAAATCCAGGAGAGACAAAATGGGTCTAAATTCACCTTTGGAAACTTTCCTGCTCAGCCTGGAGAAGCTGCCTATGCTTAGAAAGGCTGCAGGAGGAAAAGCAGCATGCCAGTGGCTCTGCTTCTTCAGCAGGTACCACACACACTCAAAATTCATGCTCCAGATTAAGAAATGGCAAAATTGACCGAATTACCTTCAGAAGTAGCAGTTGTTTTGATGGAATTAATTTTTGTTGCTAAGCACAACTTTCTAGCAGAACTGTGAGATTGTCTATGACTTTATTACCAACAAGTAGCTGTAAAGGCAGCAGTTTTTCTGGTCTTTGGAAGAGTGAGACAATAACATGTGGGCTGTGCTACATCTCTTAACATCAGGCTGGGCCTGACTCAGTTCATGTGGAGCCTCTCTCTACAGACTTGTTACTGCTGTATTCAGAGCATTATCCTGGGTATTCAGCTGGATGCTTTTAGTACCTGTGTAGGTATCAGCACAAATAACCTCAGCACAGATGTACTCAGATTTCAGAGTTGAAACCTCAGGAGGAATAGCACGTTCTGTGTTTATCACTGAGACTTGTCCTTGCAGAGTTTTCTTTAGGGAACTAAGACAATCTTTTTTTTTCTTAAATTTTTCCTCTGCAAATTCAATGTAATAATGAGGATACATACATATATCTTTAAAAAAACCCACACCACCACATTGCTATTACTCACATGCCTCAGAATACTGAGACAGCCCCATTTCAGTACTTTTCCAGCATCTTTTCCATTGCTGCTTTCCTGAAGTAAAGAGCTGCACTTAGAGTGAACCTCTACACAATGGGTGGTTACAGCTACTGCTGTTAAACTGCTATTAGAGACTCCCTGATGATAGAGAAAGCATCCCTGTTATCAGGATATTCCTCCTGGCATGATATGTTTTGCAATGTGTATAAACACAATGAGCAAGAAAAAAGTGCATGACCAGATTATCTTCATGAGCATTTATCCTCTACAAGAGCTGTGACTGTGAGATACTCTTTATGCTCCTCGGGTCAGTTGCATCACTGGAAGTACTGGTACCATGCTTAGCACTTCAGCTTAAACCATAGTAAGGAAACCAGCATTTGTAGTCTAGTTCCTCCTGTTTTCCAGTATAATCTCAGGATTTTTTCTTTCATTTTCCAGCAAGACACTGTAGATTTTGGCAGATATTACTCATGCACGTCTTGAACAAAGGAGGAACAGAGCTGACCTGCAAATCCACCTCACTGAGTTTTCTTTCCTTTCACAGGCAATAATCTTTCACTCTTACTGTTAGGACTCAGTTTATATTTTCATTAGGTTTTCATGGCTTGAAAATAATTCCTTTTAATAAAGAAAATGCTGGATAAACAGTGGTCATTATGACATGATTACAGAGAAACAGTATGGAGAATACAGTGCGTGGGATGGAGAGATACACGTTAGTCTCTGTCCTTTTTCCACAGGGCTGGAAGCCATCACATACTCTATTCTTAGCATTGTGTTCATCTTGATCAGATGCTTGACCTGACACTGCAGATGGGCAGCACAGAGTCAGTCACCCAAAGGATATATTAACGTCCAAATCAGGCTTCATCTTAAAGGAAAACAGGGTTATAGATCACATCTGAGGCATGAGGCAACATGGGCTTTCTTCCTTTCAATAAATCCCAAATCAGATGCACAAAAACTTGTAGGAGATGGAGAGTGTGATGAACCCCAGCTGTACTTACCAGCATTCATTTTTCCTTTGGTCAGTTTTCCACTTCGAATCTGGGTTGGCCATCTCCCCAGCAGCTAATCCTTCTCTAGAGGCAGGGGGGGAGAAAAAAAAAAAAAAAGGTCAACAATTCCACACAGTCTAATATTCTGCAACTGTAAAAATGCTTTGTTCATTTCTTGGTTTTGTTGTTAGGTTGGGGTTTTTTTTCAAATAACCAGGCAAACAGTAAAACATTGTTTAAAACAATAAGAAAACGGAGACTTTTCTGGTTTCGTTGTCTTCTTTTAGGAAGAACAGTAAACGGGAATAAGCAGACTCTACTTTTGAAGTATTCATCTCTTTTGCCTTTTCAGTTTCAGCTTTGCTGCTGTTAAGAAATACTTTTCTAGCACTTTCAGACTGAAAACAAGATTTCACCCTGTATCAACAGTATTGATGTGTTCAGTTTTGATTTTTCCTGTAAGGTATGCAGAGCATCACTGTGTGTGCATGGGCAGCTATTTCAGTATAGCTCATGCTTAACCTCTTCTCTGCTGAAAAAGAGAAAAAACCTCTAACCTACAAGGAAAAAGAATTTACTCATTTTCTTGTCAGCCAGGATAAGCAGATGACATTTTAAATACAAGTTAAAAAGAAAATAACTTCTAACGCCATCGGTTCATTTATAACAATGCAATTGAACTAACTCATTGAAGATGGATTCTACAACATCAGTCCTGATGGTGGTAATAAATAAGCTTTGTTTCAGCGAGGCCATAGTGGCATTAGTCTGTTAGAAGTCTCCAAAGAACTCTTTAAACTTTTAGGGGGGAGATAGTTGAAACAAGTTAAAAGCAAGCAGAGCAGGCACCATTCAGGCACTGATATTATCAGCAGCTCTTACTTGGAAAGGGAGGATGCCCTCAGGTCTTTTATGGACTTGCACAAGCAACATTCCCATCTGGGTTGTAAAGCTGCAGCACAAAGCATCAGCTAATTGGAGCTTGGCAAAACAGACCTGTCTGCTTCAAACTGCTTGTGTTTGTGGGCAGAGCACGGACCTGGATCCTGTAACCTATTATGGTAAGTGAAGTGTAATGGTTTAAAACCTGGACTAGAAGAGCTGGCACCCCCTCCACCAAGGCACAGAGCAGAAGGCAGCGCGTGGCTGCGTGCCCAGGCACTGCACGCTGGGGCTGAGGACATGGGGCAAAGAGCAAGGGATGCCCTGCGGCCAGGAGGCAGGAGGAGGGTCACTAGCATGGCAAGTGCAAATTAATCAGGAGCATTTTTTACCCCCTAAGACTTCATAAATTGCAGTAAATCTTCCAGATTTTTTGTAATCCTTTTTCCCCTCCCAAACATTCTCAANCCCCAGCTTTCTTGTAGCCCCCTTCAGATCCTGGAAGGCCACAAGAAGGTCCCCTTGGAGCCTTCTCTTCTCCAGCCTGAACAACCCCAACTCTCTCAGTCTGTCCTTGTAGGAGAGGTGCTCCAGCCTCTGATCATCCTTGTGGCCCTCCTTTGAACACGTTCCAGCACATCCAGATCTTTCTTGTCCTAGGGGCTGCAGAACTGGAGTAGTTACCCTACTCATCCTGCCTCTGCACAGTCTCAGTGTACCCAAAGCATTTCAAGCAAAGAAAGCTAAGCAGTATTGTCAGTGGCTTTTTTGTTTTTAAAAAGACATGACAAAGGCACACAACAAGAGGGAACTGCAATTTTAATTCCCAGCACTCCCCCTCTGAGGGCCAAGGTGGGCTCTTTTGGGTGTATCTCGTAGCATGCAGGAGGATGGTGAAGAGAACCCTGTGCTCTGCAGAGATCCTGGTGTAATTCTACAGGCATGCGGTGCTGGAGCTGCCGGCCCCATCCTCTCCCTCTGGAGCCTGGCACAGCTGGGGAGCCCACTTGGTCAGCAGCAGTTTGACACCTCCTGCAGTCACAGCCTATTGTCGGGTTTTTGACATTTTATTCACCTTGACCTGGTTCAGCAGAAAGACTTTTTTTCCCCCCCGTTTTCTTTCAGCCTCATATTAAGCGACAGAGAAATGCCACCTTGGAGTTTCACAGCACCTTCAGACCAGCTATCCTTGGGGTTTTGGTTGCTTGCTTTCTCACAGAATTTTGTACCTCCCCAGAGCATAGGCATGGTTATTTTTCATGCCATTCTTAATATATTACAGTCAAAAATAGAATTACCCTATGTAAAAGGCAAGGACGTTACATCTCTGGAGAAGGAGCAGTGTACTGCAACAAGAATCAACTTCAAGGCACAAAAATAAACCCTAGGAATTTTCTTCCTGAGGGGATGAGAAGGGGAAGGAGAAGAGGAGAAACTGGTGAGTCAGTACCCAGCAGCCTGCTTTTTAGCTGTGCTTTATCTGTTTAAAGCACGTATATTGCACAGAGGCCTTTTTTAATATTGAGGGCTGATATTGCCAGGCCTTGCTTTACTAACTGCATATGATTATATTCCTGCTGGGAGTGACTGGCTCCTGCATGCTAAAGAGGCTTCTGTGGAAGGAATAGAAAGCACTCGAGCTACAGAAGCACAGGGAGATCTGCACCTCCTGTGAACCAGGACTGATGACTGTGGAAATTGCCAAGCACCAAGCCCACAAAAGCACAAATGCCTCCATAGCCCTCCTCTTTCCCTCACCCTACCGGAGGAGGCTATGAAAGGATACACAGAAAAGCTCATGCATCCTGATCCAGAATTCAAGTCATCCATGAAACTGGACTCAAATCCCCCAAGACCTGCTGCAAGTGTCGCAGTGTTCAAATATTCAAATATCAGGAAAAGGGCAGAGCTGCTCCCAGGCACCAAATCTCACATCTCCACCAGGAAAACACAGCCAGAGGTCGAATAAGATTTGCTACTGCAAGTGAATAGCAAAGTAGAGGTATAACAGGTGGAAAGCACCTGCCAGTGAGTTGCACTGTCTGTCCTGGCTCTTCTCTCCATGTGTGTGGTTGGGGGAGCAGGGGGTGTGGGGGTGTTTGTTTTAAAGAGGCAAGTGGAAAGACTGAGTTGTTACTACATTCCTGGAGCAAGAAAGATTGTATGTACAGAAAACAGCCTCAAATGAGGGCATTCTACCTGCTGGCTTCCAGGCTGGATTTTCTATTATACGGTGCTTGAAATCTCTTCTTGCTCCAAACAAAATCTACCAGTTGGGAAACTGATCATAAAATAACAGTGGAAGCAAGTTCTACAGATTATCTACAGAGAGAAGTTGCTCGAGTAATTGCATCTGGATAAAAACAGTGTAGCTGCAGGATCTTGAAAGGTTTCTCATGGCTTATAAAAGTCTTGGTGGCAAATAACATTTCAGCAAGAAAATCCTTTCTTTTCCAGATAATTGTTACTTCTCTGTGGAAGACTGTGGTGGTTGAGTCCTTTTAAAGAAGCCTGTGAGGCTTTTTTCCTTAACAAGATAATTGGTTTATCATTCATTATATGCCTGATACTCCCCAAGAGACTCTGTCCCATCTGAGCAATAAACAGTTCCTCAGCACATATCAGAGAACACGTTACTGTCTTACTGTCTTCTTGTGACAATTACATGGCCAGACATTAAAACAAGCACAATTTTCCTGTAGAGATAATCATCTAATTAGATATTTTTCCTACATAGTCACCATGATACACCTTCCTTCTAAAAATAAAGACATGTAGTAATTATGGAGAAGACAAAAGAGAGTAAATGTAAAATGTTTCAGAGACTAAAGTTAAACTCTTCAATAGTTATTGCCCAGGATTTGCTATATAGCATCTATTTGGGGGAGTGGGGGGGAACAAAGCAGACAAAAAACCAAACACCACTGACAGTTTGAAGGCCAAAAAGTCCTAACCAATTCCAGATGTCTCCTATTGCCACCAAAGCGCTATCTGCTGGGTTTTGTGAGCTATCCATTTGGAGATATCAGCATGCCTGACCACTCTACAAGATGCTTTTAAGCAAAGCTGGTATTTAAAGAAAAACCCACTAATATAAACATGAATACTTGTCTCAAAATTCAGGAACAAGATCAATATATCGCTGCAACAATGTAATAGTTGTTGTTACATAGTAACCGATCCTCCTGCACCCCCATTCCCTATAAATCAGGCAATGCCTTGGTCTGTCATGGCTCTTGCTCTCAGTGTTCAAGTGTTTTGTCTTCCAGCATCAGGCAGAGTTAAACCAGCATTTTCTGGGGCGGGGGATGTCCAGTCTTTTCAATGTATTTTGCACTTGCCATCAACATAATGAGCTGACATTGAAAGACTTTAAACTTGTTTATAAAATATAGCAATCAGTTTATGGAAACCTCTTTTAGTTGTCTAGTAAATATAGCTGTAAAACCCAAAGACCAGCGTATTTTACTATCACTCCTGGCAGACAGATTTAAGTAGTTCCTGTGACACCTGAGCTCTTTCAGATAAGAGCAAAGCCTTGTTGGTACCCTGTGTGTGCCTGGGTGCTGTGTAAGCAAGCCCTGCATTGTTTACACTCACGGCCAGCTGCCAAAAGCTACCCAGATGTGTTTGCTGCCTTGGCAGAGCTTCCCTGCTTCCTACAAAATGAGAGGGGCAAAGTTTAAGCTGAACATTTGAAAGTCACTCTTCAAAGATGTCATCCCCTGTGCTGCGTGAGGGAGCCTCATTTAGGTTTTGGTTCTGATGTATGCCATCAAATTTAAAAAATTAAGAGCTTTATTAGCCACTTCCAGAGAGGTGATTTTGCTGCTTGCATGTGCCAAGCTCGTACTTGGCAGGCTAGACCCAAGGGCTGGGTCATTAGCAAGGCAGTTGCTGCCTGGTGCCACCGTTTGGTTTGTGGTGCAGGGACACGATGCCCAGAGATGATCCTCACTGAGCCTCTTTGTCAGGGAGGGGTTTCCTCTCACCCAAGCTGGACATGAGTTTTCAGGATATAGCCAAATGTAAAGTGTTATATGTGACATCAAATAGCAGCCATATAAATCACAGCATCATGTCAGCTGTGCCATATAATCAAGGGGGCTCTTGTGAAGGTTTCCACACTGTGGGCCAGTTTCAGCCACAGGACAGTCTGTTATCCAGACACCACTTGCCAGCTACCACTTTTAGACACAGGAGAAGAATACAGCAGTGTAGTGCAATTCCCAGCCAGCTCCTGGGGGTAGCAGGAGAAACAGCTTAGCCAGCCCCTTTCTTGGCAACTCCAGAAGAGCTGATGGAAACTGCAGCTGAGCTCCTCTCCCCCATCTATCATCTCTGGAGGCACTATTGAGATGAGGACAACATTTTAAGTGCTCATTCTGCATTGCTCCTCTTCTCTTTACAGAAGGCGCTCCCCAGCCTGCCATCAGCTCCGCCGTATTGAAAGGCACACTCCAGTATGTGGAAACAATATATTATAAGTAAAGTAAATGCCAAATACAAGGTAGCTGCTGAAATAAGACTATCACGAGGAATCTCCAGCCACTAGCTTCCCAGACAGTACATTTGCAGCATTACTGCTGCTCGTATAAAGCACTGAAAGAAAAAATGGTCTTTTTCCTTTTTTCCATTCAGTCATGTTCCCTCTGTACAGGGCTCTTGCTGCCATTTTCAGCATGCCCAAGTTTTGCCTTCAGATGTTTCAATACCAGCACATTCTCTCAGGGTCATATAATTATCAGTTTGTAATCTCCTGTTCCACTACAGAAATGAGCAACCCTTTTATGTTCACAGTAACAACTCAGAAGTGTTAAAAGTTTGAGTACCGGGCCCCTGGTGCTTACACATGTTTAAATTGGCCCTCCCTGAAAGCTGATGTATTCCATCTGGTCCACTGGATTTCTTGGCTTAAAGTTACTGGAAACAGTGAATGTTTCTTCTGCAGCGATCCTATAGCTGTCCAAGAGTAATACACAGACTTAGAACTAGCTCCCTGGCTGCTCTCTGCTAAAATACTATGGGAGAAGGGCTTTTAGTGCCCTTTTTTTCCTGTCCGCTTTTCAAGCTATTTTGAAATCCTGAGTTCTGTGGTTCATTTTTCTAACCAGTCTTATAGCACATAAGTGATACTTAAAGGGTAAATAAAATGCATATCCTTGCAGATCATTACCTCTACACGTTTTGCCCAAATGCTGCAGATTAAGCAACTAGATTTTTTCCCCGTTTGTTTTTTTTCTACATTGTCCTTTCCAAATCTGCACTAGCTCTTTCTTGTCCTTATAGCTTTATGTAAAAGCAGGAATTTTTAGTAAGCTGTTATTTTCCTCAGAGGTTATTTATGCTTTCTTAAATATCTACATCTAGAAAAAGAGACATTACAGGTAAATTCAGGTTAAAATGAAGCAAGCTCTCAGCCACGTAAATTACAAACACCAGCAACACCACTGCATTAACTGTTCAGATATCCATTGCTCCTGGAGCCTTCTTGCAATACCTTTATGATAGGGCTGCCTCATTCCTTCACATTGGCATTCTAGGCTCAGGGGCAGGTGTGTCACTAGGTTAAGATACACAGATGCATTCAAAGTGGGTCACACAAACCATTAGAACAGCACGTTCCTGCCACAGCTTTGACGACGCAGCTACCTCACACTGCTACAGGCTCCGAGAGCCTGTCCCCTGGCACAGCCCCTCTCCCACAAGCCTGAGCCACTGCCAGCAGCTGGAGCAGTGCCCACACTCCCAGCAGCACTGCTGACTCCTTAAAGCCTGCCTTTTGCTGCAGATGATGCACCACATTTGAAAATTGAAGATTCAGGGGTATTAAAAATATTTCAGCCTCTTCATCATCTTTCTTTTCCTCTGTATTTCCCTCTTGTTCAGTTAAGATGCAGCCCTTTGCTTACTTACAGCACAGCTGGAGCACAGATGCAGGAACCTTCTCTGCTTCTCATCCCTTCCCATTCCTGCCAGGCTGGAGGAGCACACTGCAGCCCTACAGCTTCCTCGTGCTTTTAACTTACAGCTCAACCCCCTCTCGAGGATAGTCTCAAGCTAACTCCATGCCACCCCCATTACCTGAGAGTGGCTTGAAAACCCAGCCAACCACCAATTGCTGGCAGCGGGGGTTATACTTGTAGCATAGGTGGGAGATGAGGCACACAGCTCCAGGTGTGAGTCACTTTAGAGCAGGTGCAGGCAATGACTGAGGGGATTGATTCAACTAGTACATGCTGCAGCAGACACCACGGCCACAACTTCCAGAGTCAGACGTAACTCCACCTGTGACAAAACCAAAGACATTGGGTTCGTATCCCTTCTGTCCAAGCAATCCTGCTAATACATCTAAAAATGCACTGGATGAACTTCACAGAAACTCTTCAGATTAACTCCTGCTCTCTCCATTTTTCCCTGTGAAGCAGCACGCCCTCCAGAGCTTGCTTCAACATGTCTCTCAGTCATTTGCCAGGGGAGAAAATAGCCTGGCTGCAAAACTTTATTAAGGCTTTGGCTAAGAAGTTGCTAACTGGGGGAGAAATGGATTCATGTACTCGGGGGGGTTGTTTCCATGTCCATATAACTGCTTTCAGAAAATGTCCACCATGCTCTCTCCTGGGCATAGTGGGAACATGTTCTGGTTCACTGGGTCTGCCATGTGTGTTGTATAGAGTGGCTGACTGGATATTTACATGAAAATAGTATTGCTGAGCATTTAGTTCTAACAATTTTGTACTTGGTACAACCATCTGGAATAAAAATTTTGGGGAATATTATGGGTGCTCTCGCATTTGAGTCTCAAAAACTCTTAAAATGCAAAACTCTTACATCCACTCTTTAGAGTTGCCAAACTTTCTCCACACTTCTGTTATTAAGCAACTCTGTTATTAAGCAATCCTGTTATTAAGTTTAGTGGATGTGAGACATCTTTGTCATGTTCAGCACCGTGTGCCAGAAGCTGGGCTGCCCCTGGTGGGGAGCGGAGGAGCATCCTGACCATGCCTGCCCAGGCACAGGGAGCCTCTCCCCTTCATCCCGCCTTGCTGGGCCCACGCCAGTCCCTCTTTGGGTAGCACAGCTGTGGAAATACAGCTCAGAAGAGTTGCACTTTTTGAAGGATAGAAGATTGCTATGGGATCAATCCCATCGCAAGGGGGTTTTTTAATAGCTTTTATCATACACAGCTCTCCGGATGACTAAGAGCAGATCTGAAGGCAGAACTGGTCCCTACTTTGGTAAAAACTAAGATGTCAGACCTTCTGTAATGGAAGCTGATCACTAGCCAGCAAAGCAGCATGCTCAGAGGTTGGGGTTTCATTTTTAGCTTTGGTGTAATGTTCCTGAAAGCTAATAGCATCTGTAATGTTGTTGCTGATTTGTTTTGCTCTGTGAAAGAAAGCAGAAAATAGAAATGCTGTATGTAGGAGGCAAAGATGTATTTTGTGTAACAAGCAATGTGCTGCAGTAAGAGGCTGCCACAGCAAACCTGCAGTGCCCATGAAAGCCTGAATTTAATCACGTGGCTAATCTTTGAAAGGCAAGGCCTCACCTTGGTGTCTGAGCTCCACACGATTTTGGAGGCAGGAATGCAAACAATCCAAACAGTTTCTCTCACCCCTTCCAGTGCACACTGCTGGAAAACTGTGTGCAACCTGAATTTAAGCTAAGCTGAGCTTAACAGACACCATGCCATTGTTCAGGCTGCACAAATGGGCTGATGACTGTTGTCTACCTCCTCCTCCTCACACACACATTGTCTGACCCCACCAGCAGGCACTTGGGCAGCTGGAGACCATGGGCTGAGGCTCTGCAGAGCACCGGTGTCCAGGTTGGCAGCTTGCTGGTGCAGCTGTTGACCTGCTCCCTGAGCTTCTCAGCTCTTCCCTGATGTGGTGGAGGGGCCATGGCAGCAGGCTGAAGCTTCCATATTTAACACAGAGCACTGCAGTATGCCACAGAGGCACAAGCTTGTTCTGTGTCCCCAGCAAGCACTGCCCTTCCCCAGCCAGGACCTTGTCTGCTTGCTACAGGTGACCGGGAGAGTTTCAGCACAAACCGCGGTGGTGAAACTAATTACCAGCTATTGCAGATTTTATGATACGCGGAGCAGCACAAATCATGGAAGGAGATGTGAGAAAGGAGAGTGCATAAAATATTTGGATCTGCCTGGTTTCTGAAGGCTCTGAACTCTCATGGCTGGTGCAGCTTAGGTGCTAGAGATGCCCTGGTGAGACAGGAGCATGAAGTGGTGAAGGGGGGCACAGCAGGGACAAGAAGCATGAAATTGGGGCCCTGATTTGAGCAGAGGAGAGCAAGAGATCTGAGAGGAGGTGGGGGGAATATAGCATAAAGGCCTGGTAAAGGAAATGATAGAGAAAGGGCAACACAGCTTCTAGGGAATGGCTGAGCAGCTCCAATTTAATAACAGGTTTCTTTCTTTTATTTTACTTTCAGAAAGATGAAAAGGGGTTCAGTCTTATACTATTAAAGAGCAGGTTCCACACTTGGGACTTGCCCTGGAAAAATGCTCCAGCCAGCCCTAACATTCAGCTAAACTCAGCCTGATGCTGTCTGGTCTGTGCTGCCCATTTCATAGCTTGCACCATCCACTAGGAGCTGTGTTATCATCATTTGAGGTACCAAATTCAGGGGTGTCAGGGGGGAAGAAGCCCAGCTTTGAAGATCACACTCTGTTTAGTTTTGTGGATGAGAGCCAGGACTTTGAATACAGGAACATACCTCGGAACCACTTGGGTTTTGTGTCAGACAAACCTCGCTTGTGATAAACTGATTAGAAGCTTTTACATGCTAATTTAGCATCAAATTTTGTCTCCCAAACATGACATAGATGGGAGGCCAGCTGCATATGCTGTGGTTGTGCTGGTCCTGGCTTTTCCATAGATATGCTGGTATCCCACAGACACGGGGTGTGCAATGGGGGACATGGTACTTTTCTAGCCATCTCTTTCTGTGCACCACAACTGCTGACTTTGCTTTGAGCTGCAGGATTGCAGCAGCTCTGCAGTGGAGCTGAGCGTGGCAGAAGCCAACTGGGTTCTCACCTGGTGAGAATGACACGGAGGCTAAAGTGTCATGAACATGAGTAAAGTTAATATTCTGAAAACTTACTGCAATTATTTTCAGTGAACAACTGTATCCACTTGATTAGTAGCAAACACTTACTACAGAAACAGACACTAATATTAATCTTCCATTTTAGTGTGTCAAATGCAAGTAATCATTCATCACGGATACTATTTATATGCCCACGTAGTGCTAAGTGAAAGAATGCTTTCATCCTGGTTTTATCATTTGTAGATTAAATCACAGTTTTTCTGTTTCCTCCAGTCAGCAGCTCAGCCCCACAATTTTCTCTCCAAATGACAGGCAATCCTTTTAAGCACATTGAATTATTTTTTCCAGGTGGCGGTTCAGTTGGAATTAAATGTTACTCTTTCATATTGCTCAGCAGTACAGCTGTAACACACAAAGGAGGATGACAACTTCAATATTCTAGCTAACTTGAAAAATAGGATGTAAACAGAAGACTGTTTAAACTCAGAGTGTCACTTACTTGAGGTGAGCGCTGGCCCTCAGCACCCTCTTTTCCTCACACAAGGATGTAGGGAGCACGGGGAAGAAGGAGAGACTGGGGTGAACCCACAGCACTGATAAAATGATACAAATGCCTTTTGATCCAACAGAGGCTTCACTACCCTCGTATTAAACCGGGTGATTTTTTAATATGAAGTCATTGTTTGCTTTGCTTTGTCCATAAAGGGTCGGTTAAAAACTAACATTAATGTGAAAAACAGGAAGGGAAATTAATCTCTACCAATAATTACAGGAGTTCATTGGGCAAAGTCCAGCAGGAGTAGCCACTTGCTCAGGTGTTATGCTGAGTGAAACTTGCACAGATGGGTATAAAATAAAAAAATCCAAGGTATTTTTTAATAAACCTAGAGCAAATAGCTCAGGTATTTTCATCTGGCAAGAAGCACATGCACTGAGGCACCAAGGTTTTACAAAAATCACAGTCTGTGCAAATTCTGCAAATCGGTAACAAACAGGAAAGGCTTCGTTAGTAGAGATTAAAGCAAAATAAAGCAATATTGATGCATTTATTAGCCCCTGCCTGAGACGCTGCTTAGTCTAACAGTGGAACAACAGTGCCTCCCACTGACCACAAGTATAACTCTGAGGTGCGTCTATTTCTGTGTCAGTATCTCATTTTGCTCTTCTCTGATAGCTTATGCATTATTTCAAACACAGCGTCTCAACGGATCTGTCTGCCAAGAAAGCTTTAATATTGAAGTTCAAAATTAAAAGATTAGGAAAGAACCAGCACAGATATCCCTTGCCAGAATATTCTGTTCTTCATTTGTAAGCAAAAAACCTCAATGATGGCAAGATCTGAAGCACGGATGTCTGAGGCCCTACAAAGACCAGGAAATAGTGCTGGAAGTGTTCCCATTTTTGCAATCATTACTATATGCAATATAGTATATATATAATTTTATATATATTATATATATATATACTATATAAGCAATACACACAATGTCAGTTAAGCACACGGGTACTACTTTTCTTAACTGTTCATGAAAATTATTCACCAAGTAAAATTAACATTTTCCCTCTTCTCTGCTATCCCCACACAGGTCCAGATTGCTTCAGTTCCAAGAATCTTGCCCTGCAAGCCCAGAAGAAGATCCTGAGTAAAATGGCAACCAAAACCATGGCTAACATGCTGATCGACGACACAAGCAGCGAAATCTTTGATGAGCTGTACAAAGTAACAAAGGAACACACGAGGAACAAAAAGGAAGCCCATAAAATTATGAAAGACCTGATTAAAGTGGCAATAAAAATCGGGATCCTCTATCGCAACAATCAGTTCAACCAAGAAGAGCTGGAAATCGTCGACAAGTTCCGGAAGAAGCTGAACCAAACGGCCATGACAATTGTCAGTTTCTATGAGGTGGAATACACTTTTGACAGAAATGTGCTTGCAGAACTTCTGAATGAATGTAAAGACCTTGTGCATGAACTAGTAGACCGGCACCTGACACCGAGGTCCCACGGGCGCATCAACCACGTCTTCAACCACTTTGCAGATGTGGAATTTCTAACTGCCCTCTACAGCCTCGATGGGGATTGTCGGCCATACCTCAAAAAGATCTGCGATGGCATCAACAAACTACTTGATGAGAAGGTCCTTTGAAGCCACGCTGAAAAACAAGAAACCAACCAAAAACTCTCTGGAACTGGCCACCCTTCATGAGCCATGGTGAGCGAGCGAGCTCCCTTCCCACTGCTCTCTTACTAGTCTCCAGCAGGGGCCAGAAGGTGCTCACTAGGCTCATGATGAAGTGGAAAATTTAAATCAGAAAGCTATCAATTTTAATGTTCTGTTCAGATAATTCAGTCTTTTCCAAGGAGCGGAGGGAACAAGGCTGCTGATAGATATTGTTCAGAAACAGCTTGCTATAGGCCGTGATCTCACCAGCTTTGTGCTCAAGGCTGGACAAGGGAAAAGAAAGTAAACTCAAACGCATGGCTGTGTAAAAATAGACAGGTGAAGGGGAAAGAGCAACACATGGAATTTACCCCCAGGCCCTTGGTGCGTATGTTTTCATTATTTCCATGCCAACTGAAAAAGACAAAGTAGGGCTGTAACGGATTAAGCTCACTCCTTCCCAAAGGATCAGGAATCAATATGAGAAGGCATCTCTGATTTTACATGGTATTTAAGTCCAATAGGGGAATAACAAACAATACAAACCGAGAAAAAAACTGGGAGAAAATTTAAAGAACTGCTCTATGAAGCAATATTTTCATTAGAGAGTTTTGGTTTATACCTCTACTAACAGAGAGAATGTTTCATTTTAATTTTGAAAAGCAGCTTAGTGGTTGAAGCTCCAAGGTAACCAGAAAATGACATGAAGTAGCACATCATTTCCCCCCCTCTCAGGGTATAGTATTGGATAACATCAGATGAGTTTAGGCTGAAGGTTGTGCTGCTCTTTGTGCTCTTACCGTTTTGCCTGACAACAAAATATTCTTTGTGAAGATTTTGAAATTGCACTTGGGAAAAGGAGGAAGGACTAAGACACCAGTGGATGAACAAAGCGATGTTTACATCCCCTAACTTCAAGATATTCAGCCTAGATAAAGCTCTGTTTAATGTGTCCATGACATTAATTAAAAAAAAAAAGTGATAAAAAAGGAACTCCACCCCTATGCTTGTGGTGCCATCCACATAGAGTATATCCCCAGTAGTCTTAAGAGGACATAGTAACTCTAGTGAGCTTCCTAAGGGATTTTTTGTTCAGAATGGTTTCAGTGACTTTTTTTTCCCCTTTCTTTTTTTAAGCAAAATACACTGTTGTCTTCAAACTGGAAACATTTTGCAAAGAACTACTGGTTTCTGTAGAGTTTTTTGAGGATTAAGGGAGAAGGGGGGCAGAGCAGGCAGAGCAGCTTGCCCCTCGCAGGACCTGGCAGCTGGGTAGGTGCTGACTGAGCCCAGGCAGAGCAAGTGTGTTCAGAAATCTCTCCTCTCCTTGCCCTCTACATCTTATCCTCCAGCCTCCCCTCTCTCCCCTGACACTTCAGTACCACGTACCAGCTCCTTTTAGTTGACACAGAGAGAAGACAATCCTGTTATCTGGAGGTAACACCTTCCCTATCACAAATTATAATACAGAGATGCATATACTTGAAAATTGACAGAGACAAAAAAGGTTTTTAAAAGTCATTCCTCTCTAAGAAAAGCTTCCAGTGTGGATCACTCGGTACTTTAGAATAAGAAAAAATTGTTTTTCATTTAAACTCTTAAATATTCTGACAGCAAACTGTTCAAAATGTTATTCTTCTTGTCTATATTTTATCTCTTGCAACAATTGTGACTATCACACTGCACACACACCTTTATACAGCTGAGAATACACGTACCCAGATCCCAGCCACGTGGGTGTGCTAGATGGATTTTTATCTGTTCCCAGAACCCCTTTTGGAGCACAGAAGAATGGCAGTGTAAGACATTAGCAGGGCAGTTTGCAACCATGTAAATTTTCCCCACGTATTTCTCCCTTAACTATAAAAAGCGTATTTAGTAGCAATGAGGGTGGACAATTCCTTTGCAGCACAGCAGTGAAATACCATCATCTGGGGTGGCCAGTTCAGCCATTTGCAGAGCCATATTCACATGCATCATTAGCTGCAGTTTTTTTCCCAAGCTTGTACTTGTCAGTTGCTGCTTTTGACCAGTATTTATTGTATCCAACACTCCTGTCCCAGTGCACATGTCAGATTTTGCGTGTTTGTTTCACTTGTAGCAAACAAATTTAAGTTCTTTTCTTAAAGCCAGAAAAAGAGATTACTCAACATCCAAGATATCCAAAGGAAAGGGATATCCTGTACCTGTGACTTTCTTTTTGTGTGTTTCAAGTATCAATATTCAGATTCCGGTATTTTAGGCACACCAGCTGCACATCTGTTGGTTTATTTATAAATCTGAGTAGCCTTAAGGAAAGAGAATGTTTTCAAGTGTTTCTCATACTTGCATATCCTGTATATTCGTTGTTTACTTTTGTACTTGTAGCTTGGTATGTAACAACATTGCTAAAATACGGGCAATGTTCAGGTCACCTTAAGTATATGATGTATTATCATATTTGTGGATTAAAAATGTGTGATTACTGCCCTTTTGGTTTCCTTTTGATTTATTTTTTTTTATTCTACCATCCAATGTAAATTGGAATTAAGCAGAAAGAGGGAATGCACGTAACCTTCAACTTCTGCAATCCCAATGCTCTTTGACGACCAGATTTTGTGAAGGTAGGAGGTAGGTAGATGGACAGTTTAAGGGTTTCAAAGAGAACTGGAAATCGGTGTTTCTGTTGCATCATACACATGCAACACAAACATGTGTCAGAAGCAAATGAAATGTTTTACCACAAAGTCCTCAAGCACCTGAGCTAACACACGATCCTGACTCGATGTGTTTAGTTGTGCAGTTTAAAGTTACCAGGCTCAGAAAACCCCTCATAAGCCACAGGGATGGGGAAATGGCACAAGCTTCTTGCCTTGAGGTACCAGCCTCTCTCCAGGCTCAGCCTGAGCAGTGCCTACAAGAGACACATGCAGAGCCTGTACCCCACTAAGATCTGGCTCTCAACCAAGGATCTCCTTGAAGGTCTTCCATGATGTATTTAGCTCAGTTTAGTCAATGTGATTTAAGCTAGACAGAAAACACATCCCTGACAGCTTTCAAATCCCCACCCTAAACATGTAGATGCTAGAACCTATCAGAATATTTTAACAACAGCAAATGGATATTCTCCCATCCTTATTCCCAGAAAAGGCAAAATCTTTTGGCAGAAACAGCTCAGGACTTGCTAACAAGCCACATGGCAATTATACTGGAAGCAGTTAGACTGGCACAAAGAAAACTGCCAACTACCTTAAAAGTTTAAAGCAATCTTCTTAAGTGGTGTTTTGAGCCACACCACTGGTGAAATATTGCTGTCAGGTTCATTTTATGATTCATATTATGGCAGGACACAATATTCTTCACTCCATCACTGCCAACTTTATTACATAAAGCTAAGGAGAAAACTGCTAGCGTTCAAGAAACTCTCAAGGGAGTGACTACTTCTAGCATCCTAATGAAACTGTACAGAGACCACAGACCAGCACGTTGCACTGAACACAATCTCACCAGGGTTACAGAGACATTCTCACAGAAAGGCATTTAAATAGCTGACCCTGAAGAGAACCAAAAGGTAAAGCACGATTAGCTCTTTTCACAGCAACAGAAATGCAAAAGCAAGTCTGAACCAGATGATTTAAGCAGGTCTATTTCCATTTGTGCATACCTCAATGCCAGGAAAAGACAATACAGCTTTTTATGCTGAAAACCTACTAGTGGGACTCCACAGGAGATAACTACCTTTCCAATACTGGGAAACCATCACGCCATGTCATTTATGAGCTACTTACAATTACAGAAAAACCTGAAGATAGTGCCATCCATTACACAAATTTATTCCCTCGGGTCCTTACAGGATGAGAAGGGGCTGGGAACACTTAGCAGAGAGTAATATAACAAAATTGGAGGTTTGTTCTGCTTAGGAAAACAAGCTGCATCACACTGCCATGTTGTACTTCCACCAACTGTCCTACCAAAGTATTTCTTACAGTTTGGGTAAGAGAGAAGAACCTAGTAAAATAGTTGAAATATGGATCAAATACAATCACTTATCTGTTGATTCCAAACAAGTTGCTCATGGCCCAGAGCAATAAAACAGTGGTGCCTCCTGGTACCTGGGGTTTTGGTCCAGAACACCACTGACCTGCCAGTCCAGAAAAGTCAGTACATACACTGACTGGCTTCTGTTTGCCTCTTGAAAGTAAATTTCTTCATGCTGACTACACTATGTGCTCTCCTCCTTCTAACCTACTTCTAGGCACCGTATTTCCCTTGCCCTGAAAACAGGTTAATCTTTCAAGATCTGTTAAGTCACAAGGAAAAGTAAATGGGAACACCACAAAAGATGAAGATACTCACTAAAAGTTTTTTTTCCAATACAGAACTGGATGAAATATTCCTCTGCACAGTGATTTATGCAGTTATATTTCATTTTACAGACAAGCGTATGCCTAGAAACAAATCCCATAATGTGGCAGTATTCCAAACCCAGTATCAGATAATGTGATCTGAGACACAGAATGCTGAGACAGGACTTTTAAATCACCAAGGGATTCAAGACTTCTGCAATGTCACACTCTTCATCACAGTTCAGATGCAAAGAAACAGTTAAAACAGAACCTAGATCACACTGCTACGGGTGGTAGCAAAGAATATTCAACAAGCATTAAGTTAATTTATTTTTTAAAGGAAACCGAATTTTATTAAACTAGGAAGAAATGCAAACATGGTGATAAATTAAGACAAAAAAATATTGGCTGGGCAATCTAAAAAGAAAGACTGACACAGGTAAACTCCCTGCAAACTCCTTTATGTGATGGTACCATCAAGCTCTTCAAATATGCATAGTGACAGCATAACATACACTATTCATATGGTGAAAAAGGTTATAAAGAACATCACATGAACAACAGAAGGCATTATTGGATTTTGCTGTTCTTTTTAAACACTGGGACACTGAACATTTCATGGCTGAAATGGTTTAAAGGCATAGGCCACAAACAGATAGTTCTATAATAGTTCATATGACTACAAAAGTCCAACTGCATAACACAAGTCCAATTTACCAGCCAGGAAATAATTTGCTGGAAGTTACACCATTCTAAATCAGTTTTCATTTATATAAACCCTCTTGAAGTGCCAAGTAAACATTAAAATATGCAGAACATTAAGTATATTTACAGGTTCAGTGCACTTTAAATTCCTCAGTAAGAGGGTACTGAAACACAAATAAAAAAAGGAGCCTTGCTTATGTGATTAGACTTGTGGTAACACGAGTGGCTTGACTTAAAAAAATAAAAGAAGAAACTCACAGCACATCAACATTCTTATGATGATTTTATGAACATTTACCAAGACGTTAGCCGAGTAAGGGAACACTTTATTTTCCTTTACAACCAGTGCTTACCACCCGAGAATTGATAATGCTGAAATATAACAAAGAATTTCCTTGCAAATATTAAACACAAAGGAGAGAATTCTGCCATTGAATCCATTTAGACCATGTCTGAATCTTGTGTACAATCTTTGATGTTTTAAAATAAAAACCATGACCAGTTATAAATAACATTAAACAAGAATAAAGCTTTCATTTAGCATCTAAATAATTTAAGATTGCTAGCTTTCAAGACAGTGAGGTTATTTCAAGGAGGAAAAGAGTCAATCTAGACAGACACATTTCTCATGTAAACTGCTCTGGTTTAGATCCCTTAAGCCTTGCTGCAGCCCCTGGCCATGCACACAATGCAGCCACCTGTCCAAGTCAAAGGTTTGAAGAGTCAAACTGAGGCTATCAATAATTAGAAGTAAATGAAAATTTCCTTCATGTCAATGTTCATGGACAAAGATATTGGCCAGATTAAATTCATAGGATTGGCTGAGGAACAACACATCCACCAGGCAACTACCAACTAGTCAACACGTCCACAGACAACTACTGCCAGCTCAGTCATCTCAGACTTGATCCACATTAAACTTACCTGTAGCCATGCACAAATATGACTGCCCATCACACACCCCTAAGGAAAGGGAACACAACTGAGACATGAGGCAGGAAGTACTGCAAACAGGAACTATCCTGAACGGCCTGAGATCATCCCCCAGGTGGTGCTTCCATAGAATTCCACATGTCTGCCTCCTATCAAAAACCTCTTTAGATGTTACCACTTAAATGCTGAACATCAAAGGTCATGGGAAGTGTGTTGCCCACCAAAATCTTCTCATTATTTTCAAAACATGCATTCGTTGTTACCTAAGTTATTTATACAATCACCAATACCTGTCTTGTTGCCAGCAGTGCTTAAAAATAGCTTTAGAAAAATTATCAAAATAAAATTAGATGATCCTAATAAGTGATCATAATGGAGACATGTTTTCTTTAAAATTATATTTAAGTAGTTATGAGGAATAATTGTAGGCATCTATAAAAGCTGCATAATAAAAATAAATACTTTCAGTCATTTACAACAAAATTAAGAAATATACTTTTCACATAAACAGGTAACAATACTTCAAAGGATTACTTATTAGTCACTGTACAGTCCTGAGCACGTTTTTGCAGGCGAAATTTAGGTCACTGTTCTTCCCCCACAAGTCCACATGACACATGCCAGCTGGAAGAAAACTTTTAATACTTCTGAGAAGCAGTATCTTAATTTAGCTTTGGTAATTATCTGTGCAACTGAATAAACCTTTTATTTCCTTTTCACACGCCAAACAGATCAAGGCAGGCACTATTGCTCTGAGGATTCCTCCATCACCTTTTGACACTGATAAAGCAAACCATCTGGAAGAGCAGAACAAGGTGATCTGAACCACAGAGCCAGCATCCCTGAGTGAGTACGACAGTGCAGGAGGCAGGGCACGGATGGAAGCAGCTTGCAGGCCAGGATTCCCTCATTACCTTAACACAAGAGAGGCCATAGAAAAAACAATGTAGTAACAATTAACATAGAACAGCTATATCGTTCACAAAAAAGTATCTTGCTCTCAAACTCCATTTTTGCTGTTCTCCTCTACTCTTACCCCTAACTCCTCTAACACATCACCAAAAATCAGGCCTCCTTCATGTAATCCCAGCTTCAAATTTATCATATAGCTTCATTCCCATTTTTATGTGCTGTCCAAAACTTTTTAGTTTTCTTTTTACTTTAGAAATGACATTCCCATTTTATGTCCAAAGAAACCCACATAAAGTACAACAGTTTGCTCCCTTGCAAAGTTTACTGTTTGCTGTACACTTACACCATACACTTGTACCTTCACATCAGTCTCCACATAGACCCAGACCCCTGAGTAAGGCAAATTAAGTTCATAGCACAACACTCCTGTGCTTACTCTGCTCCTCAATGTTCCCTGACTTAAACTGTAAGATCTCTACTTCCATACACTTATTTTCCTGTGACAAATGACAGGTTGTAAGCAACCTTGCAGTATACTTTCACTCACCTATAATGTCAACTATATGGAGTTTCAGCTTCTGTTGCAGGGTATTCAGAGCTGCTGAGAAGGAATCTTGAGAAGATGACATTTTTATATTCTGTTTCACATCATTGGAAAGGGACAACCAAAGCTTCCCAAAATCTTCTGTGGTCATTTCCATTGGCCTAAAAATAAGTTCACCACATATTATTAGCAAAAGAAGATGCATTATTCAGAATCTATTTGGTCTCACAAAAATAGTATCTGAAAGCAACTGAACAGAGCAAGCAATAAGCAAATACAGATTAAACAAACTACTTCTCTTCCCAGCTTAATACTTTCAACAAGTTTCTATTCCTTGGTTTAGATTTCTAAATTAAAAAGACCCCAAAACATTATTCCATGTAAATGGAAGACCAAAGTGAGTGGCCTTGAGATACCTGCCCACTGAAAGAGATAAAACAAGTTCAATGAGGGGTAGACTCTATTACTGCAAACAAGGTGGATTTTATTATAAACCAGAAAAAAAAAAAAAATCTACTGGAAAAAGAACACTCCTGAAATAAATGCAGTGTTCAAAAATAAAAAGAATGAGCTTTCTTCTGCCCCTGCAAAAGTTGCCATCCTTTTGATATAACACATGATTCTCTGTATCCACATCACTTATCTTGGTTTGACATGTTTGTATTATGCTCTATTTTAAAACAGCAAGTCCTTCTGCTCACTCCCTTCTGTCAGGAGCCTCAAAAATCCATTCTGTAGTTCAAGACTATTCAAACCTGTAGCTACTGTCGAAATTCTCCCTGGATTTGTACTTCTTTTGGGAACACTGCCCCTTTTTTTTTTAAGAGTATAGGTAACCTTTTGCTATCTTCACAGTCATCTCAAAATTTCTTCTATTTTCACAATAAACACCCAATTTATCCTATCCTTGACCAATCCTTATTTGAATACACACATTTTTTAAAACTGCACCTTATTTTATTTACCTGATGAAGTCCAACAATGATAAAGATATTGAAAATTCAAGGTGAGTTTCCAGCTCTGACTGGTAATTAATGGAGCCAGAAAGAATTCCCTGTGTACAGATTTTGTCCATCCACACACATTTCTGGCAACGTTCCACACTTTGAGCTTCAATTACAGGAAACTGGTAGGTGGGACTCTCCAAAATCTGTATAATTTTTTAAAAGGAATACAGAATGTAAGTCTTGCTGTCAAGTTGTGTGCCTAATACACAGCTATAAAACTCAGTAAGTGCCTTTTATTTCAATTGACTTTCCTTGGGCTCTTTGGCAAGGGAACAGAGCTACCATTTCTCAGCTCTCATCAAGGACAAATCAATCATTAACAGGTAGAAAAGTTCTATGTGAATTAAAACACTGGAGAAGTTATCTCCTTCCACCAATTAGCACCTCCCTCCCCACACCCCAAGTGATTACTCAGAGAGAACAAGAATCTGAACCCAAATTCTGTAGTTCAGTCCCAAAACAAACTAATATACAAGAGCAAGCAGCACTGCCACATAGCTCAAGCTATATGCTAAAGGCAAGAAGTTGAGAAATCATCCCTAATAAGAGGGATAATTTCAAGATTGCTCAGAAGTTCC
>VYZX01014712.1:0-20046 GCA_013401335.1 Brachypteracias leptosomus
CTATGATTCTATGAAATCAAATTTACAAGTGTTTTGAATGGAGGATGGCAGGAATAGGTATGTCTATCATTGCTTATCTGGACAAGGATTTTCTCTCTATTGAAGCTACAGGAAGTCATGTAAATAGGGAATAGTTTTACATTCTCAAAGTGTATATATTTATATATGTACATGTAAAAGAGAAATGTCTAATTTCCAAGCATGGTGGAAGTACAGATTGTCTTGTGAATCAATAACAATGAAAACTTGACTTTGTGAAATTGAGAGTCTTGGATTACAAATCAAAGTAAGTGGGAGCAAACCAAGAGTTAATATGTGGCAAGGTTGCCTAAGTTCAAGAACGCTGTCTGTCTTTTAAGGGAATGCTGGTTTTGTTACTGAGGCAGAGTTTGGTGATACCAGCACACAGCAATGCCATGCAGAGAGAAGATAAATATAGATTGAATGATTTCTCAGTTAAACCGGGACCAACAGGGAGTTTATAATAAAACAATTCTCACTCACTTTGGAATATGACAATGGCAATTTTTCTTATGCTGAGAACAAACCATTACTGATGTATGTTTGTGACCCAGCAGGAAGTTTTCTAATACAGACTCTTTCCACATCTATTCAATAGGAGATGTAATTTGTCCAACTTGTCTAGCAATGTATAATGTCATGTATTATTACTACTGTCACATTGTCCTATGATGCTAAAATTCTGGTGAAAAATTTGGAGTCCTTTGAAATCCCCCAGAAGTGACATATGCCCTTCAGCCTTGAGGATTTAGTTCTTAATGAATTAAAGGCTTAAATTCACTCATCTGTTTTTAGATTTCATTAAAAATATTTATCATGTAATCTCTGATTCTAAAAAAAAATATCAGGTAACATTTTGACATATATGTATCAATTTTTCATTCACATACTGTAAAGTAAATCAGGAGGGGTTTCTTTGTCAGAACAGTAAATCAAGGTGAAAGAAGTGACTTCCTTTTCACAGGAAATTTTAGTTGCATTTAAAATGCCTGATACTAGAAGTATTGCTATTACTTGTGTTTTATTTTAGCTGTGTCGGTAGGAACAAAGGATGTCAGTATTCCTAATCTAAAGTCTGAGGTCCCAAGTTTCTGTCTTCTTCAGTATGTATCCAATAAAATCCCATACAGAGAATTGCTTATAAGACCAACTGAACTCTCAGATGATGTTCAGGACCACTTTTGGTCAGATGGAATTATCATCACTCCCTAGCATCAGGCAGAGACATTTCTAAGATTTCCTTGCTGAATAAATGATACTAACAGAGCTAATTCTGTACTAGAGAGACAGCTAGGATCTGTAAGTACAGGATCCTGAGGAGCTGCCCATCTAAAGAAAGTTTTGGTTCTTCAGTATAGGTGTGCACTGTTGCATGGGAGAAAGGATAGCTGTAAAGTATTGATAATTGCACTGACATTTCTGTTCAGGTCCAATGGGGACACATTCTTCTCATTTCTAGATTCCCTTAATGACGGTTTTATACAGAATTTGAAAATGTTTTCCCCTTTAGAAGAATAGAGCCCAATTTCTTCAGTTCTTCCTATTTTGCTTTTTGATAAAATCTTTCTCGATCCAGACTGCCCCTGGCTAGGCAGAAATGAAGAAGATTATATTAGAGTCTCCAGGAAAAAAATTTCTCACTTATCTTTGGATCCAATGTAACTGAAGTATTTGTGCTGTTCTGAGCATAGGAAAACACACTTACTCTGCATTAGGTTATTTTGTTGTATAGGAGAAAGGGTAATGAGAAAATTACCAACTGTCACAACTGCCCTAGTCAGTAGACTTGGCAAGAAGAGAACATATTTCTTCCTTTCATAGTGATCTGTAAGGTCCTGGGCATCACTGGGCAGCTCTGTGTCACTCTGTCTGTGGGAGTTTCAAGGGCATTGAGGGGGCAGATGAAAACCCTGTTGTTTAATGTCACAACTGAACTTGCAGTTCTATGAGTAAGGTTTAACAAGGGAGACATTTTCTGTCACATGGCACGATCTTGGAACCTATTTAGAAACACCTTCTGGCCATCCATAACTGAAGAACTCCCATTACAGTAAGATAATTGAGAAGAAATATTTCCAAATTTCTATGTATTACATATTTACACCTCCTAATGTGAGAGACAATTTCACCAAATGTAGGAGACTTTGAACCCTTTGTGGCACTTCTGTTTGTCAGAGACAATTCTGTTGCATCTGAAGACTTGTTCATTAGGAAGGTACAATTATTCATTACAGAAAGATGGACTGAGCTGGCTAGCAGTAAAAGGAGACCAAAGGGGTAGAGTGGCCTCTTCCACTGCCAGAGCTGGTCTAGTGTAACTGGCCAGGGCTCGCAGATAGGTGTAGTATTGTCAGATACTGGCTATCACGTAGTAAGGATAAGATGGTGTAGACAGATCATGTTACTGGATAAATCAGACACCTTTCCTTGCAGGCTCAGAAACTTTCAAAATACTCCACCCTTCAATTGTAAAATCAAAGGCTTCTAGAAACAAATTACTAAATATGTCTCCTAGTAGGTTGTCACAGCAGGTCCTTTTTCTTCTCTGTGAATGAATCACTGCAGAGCAGTATCCTCCCTGTACTCCAAGCTGGTAGGTGACAATGGATCTGGTGGTGAGCTCATATCATATTCAAATATAGCAACATCTTGATGATATTATGATGATTACCACTTTGCAATCGGTATGTCTTAACTCAGCACAGGAACATAACATTCCTAATGAGATGTAGCAATAATTTGCCTGTCATGAAATGATCTTTTCCCTTCTAAGTGACAGTGTGTTGCCGTTACAAACATATGTCTCCATCGAATAAAGCACTAATGAATACAGGTCTAGCATTATCATATTAGATATCATTTGATAAAGGGAAGAACTTGATCTGGATCAAAACTATTCATACACTGCATGAATCCTGGAGTTAAAGGCAGTGAGGATACCTGTTCTCTTTTTTTGCCAGGCCTACAGGAGCCTTTAACACTTCAGGAAATAGCTGGGGCAAATGAAGAGATTTCCAAAGGAGACTAGGAGAGTTAGGCATTGCAGTCAATATAAGTTTTCGTAAGCGATTTCTCTTGGAAGCTCTGAGCCATTTTCATGTAAGGCTCAGTTTTGTGCTCTCCCTGTAGGCTCTGAGCCCACAAATTTATGTGGGATTAATTTTAAGTATGTGATCCCATGGACTTTAATAGGGCTACTTAAGCCTGAAGTTAGGCACATGTGTAAGCATTTTCAGTTCAGAGCTGTAGGAGAGATTCCCATTTATTTTGATGGGGGTTTTGCTTGAATGAAGATTGAGCCCACATGTTACAAAAGCTGTTCTTTGACACTCTGATTGGACTGTCGTACCTAGGGAGAAGTTAATTTGGTGAGATGTCTGTTGCAAGATTTTCTGTACTCATCAGAGCAAAACTTTTCTTACTGCTGAATTTCCATACTATTTAAGTTTGCTTCATAAAACCTATAGTAGCTGATATATAGCTTAATGTCAGTGTTATCTAAATCTGTACTGTTGCTTTTGTATTAGCTTTAGTGTGATTGAAGAGATGGTACAAATCTTCAAAATACACATTTTATCTGTAGTGATACGCATTGTTTTGTGAATTGCTTTATAACCATCATATTCTTAAAAAGCTCTGCTGTGTTGTGAGTTTTGGAGGATGACTGAATACTTGAATAGGGTAAAGTTACTGACCATTCAGATGCTTAGAATTGTTTGAATCATGAATATAACTACTGGTCAAAATCTAATGACATGTAGCTCAAATGCAAAAAAAAGTGAGTAAGTTTTTAATAAATATTACAAGATTAAGATTACAGTTTTAACAATTAACACCTCCGACATGTTTGATTGCAGTATCTAATGGAGATCTGGGCTTCAGAGGTTGTATTAGTTTGTAGTAATGCTGTGCTTATTGCTAGTCTCTGTTTGAATAAAACTTTTTCGAAGTGAAAGAGAATCTTAAGTTGCAAAATTGGATATATTTAGTGAATGGTGCCCGAGAGCCTATGAAATTCTCTTTAGCAGTGCAATGTCTGTAGACAGGTAGAGGGCTGGGATTGAGGCAGGTAGTTACAGGACATAGTGACAGATTGGAGCCAATGTGCTGGAGTTCCAGTGTGGACTTTACAGGACTAGATATGATTTCACTGGAAACATCTTCCCCATGTATTTCCTGTCCGAATGCAGAAATTGATCTGAGTCTGGGTTTGAGCATGTACTAGTGTAGGCACATGCTCATTCCAGCTATAGCCTATCTGTAATTACAGGGAATAGTTTGTATTACATTGCTTTTAAAACCTTAGTTTCAGAAAATGACAAACTGGCTTTAGCTCCACCAGTACTACCCCAGTATGTTGCTCTTAAAAACTAGAAATATTTAAGAAATTCTGAAAATTCATGTGCCTGGCACTAGGCTGTCACGCTGGCTGCGTTGGGTAGGAGCAGAATGCGAGGTCAAGCACGCAAACAGGAGTCATGATGACGCCAAGTACAAACCCACGTGAAGGATTGGAGAAAGAGCACAGTATGAAATACTTGTGGTTGACAGTAAGCCATTTGAATAGCACTTATTTTCCCCCCATATTTACATGCAAACATTAAATGTGTTTGATGGGATAGAATGGAGTCTTGGATGGCTCATAAACAGTCTTTTCATAGATTCATCGATTCATCAATTGGTTTAGGCTGGAAGGGACCGCAAAGATCATCAATTTCCAACCCCCCTGCCATGAGCAGGACACCCCTCACTAGACCAGGTTGCTCAAGGCCCCATCCAACCTGGCCTTAAACACTTCCAGGGATGGGGCATCCACAACCTCCTTGGGCAACCTGTTCCAGTGTCTCACCACCCTTACAGTGAAGAATTTCTTCCTCACATCTAGTCTAAACCTGCCCTCCTCCAGCTTGAACCCATTACCCCTTGTCCTATCACTACAAGCCCTTGCAAACAGCCCCTCCCCAGCTTTCCTGTAGATCCTCTTCAGATACCGGAAGGCTGCTATAAGGTCTCGCCAGAGCCTCCTCTTCTCCAGGCCAAACAATCCCCTCTCCCTCAGCCTGTCCTTATAGGAGAGATGCTCCAGCTTTCCTATCGTCCTTGTGGCCCTCCTGTGGACCTGTTCTAACAGTTCAATGTCTTTTTTGTGTTGGGGGCTCCAGACTTGTACACAGGACTCCAGGTGGGGTCTCACAAGAGCAGAATAGAGAGGGAGAATCACTTCCTTCGACCTGCTGGTCACGCTTCTCTTGATGCAGCCAGGATGCAGTTGGCCTTCTGGCCTGCAAGCACACATTGCCGGCTCATGTTCAGACCGGCATCCCCAAGTCCTGCTCCTTAAGACTGTTCTCAAACCATTCTCTGCCCAGCCTGTATTTGTGCTTGGGTTGCCCCAACCCAGGTGCAGGACCTTGCACTTGGTTTTGTTGAACTTCATGAGGTTGGCAATGGCCCACCTCTCAAGCCTGACCAGGTCCCTCTGGATGGCATCCCTTCTCTCCAGCGTGTCGACCACACCACACAGCTTGGTGTCATCGGCAAACTTGCTGAGGGTGCACTCAATTCCACTGTCCATATCACCGACAAAGACGTTAAACAGCACTGNAGAGCCTTTGCCGCTGAAGACAGGCAAAGAAGTCATTAAGTACCTCAGCCTTCTCCATATCCCTCGTGACCCGGTCTCCATTTTTCATCCAGAGAGGCCCTATATCCTCCCTGGCCTTCCTTTTCTCACTGATGTATCTGAAGAAACCCTTCTTGTTTCCCTTTATATATCCCTGGCCAGATTAAATTCTACCTCTGCTTTAGCTTTTCTAACCTGATTCCTGGCTGCTCGGACAACTTCTTTGTACTTCTCTCAGTCATCCTGTTCCTGCTTCCACTGCCTGTAGATTTTCTTTTTGCACCCAAGTAAGTCCAGGAGCACCTTGTTCATCCATCCATGCTGGCCTCTTGGTATTCTCACCTGCTTTCTTTTCATTATACAACAAAATGCTGTAGTCTTGTATATCTCTGATTCTCTTCTATCTGTTTTAGTACTGGTTTCCTATGAGTAACTTCACACAAGCCAGCTTACAACAGTGATAATTTTGGGACAGTACTAAAGTAGAATAGGTTGAAACTGGTGACATAGAAGTGAAAAATTATCTATGTCTTGGCCCTCTGTCAGCAGAGTTTATCCAGGATTAATTTTTTTTTTACCAAATCACTTGAGTAATTCTGATGTCAAGTAAGTTTGGATCATTCTTATTCTAACACCTCATCAACCAAAGTTATGTGATGATAAATGTCACTAGTCACTTTGGCTGGGAAGATTAAGACAGCACTTGTTAAAGTGATTGGAAAACCTCTGATGTGTGTGAGAAAAAGAAAAGCTATTCCATTTTTACTGAAATATGTAGAGAATCAATGCCAAATTAGTATGTTATTAATTTTGAGCAAATATGTACAAAAAAAAGCACACACAAAGTAATATAGAGCAGGTGCCAAATATTTCTTTAGTAATATTACTTGAATATTTCCTGTTACATGACCATATTTGTGTTTGCTTTGTAAGCAAACCACTTTCTTTTGAATAAAATCATGACTCACACTTGACATAATTTGTTACAATAAGATGAAAATGCATTTTAAATGCTACATGGAAATAATTTCCTTACTCTGTCTCAAAAGGCAGACTCAGACAGTTGGAGAAACTGGGGAGTAAAAATTAAATGCAAAACTGTATCACTGAGCCTGAAGTTCTTTGTATTTGGGTACTTAGTCTTTTGCTTCTGATACTACAAGCGTGTTGACTCAACCCACAGACCAGTAACTAGGATTTAGAAATGAACCATCTCTGAAGTATGCAACATTTATGCCATAAGCATAAATGTCAAAGATAATTAGCAAAATTGGTGCAGCAAAAATTTACATCTGTGAAAGCTGAAAGAATTTAATTTTAAGGATGTAATGGTGTATACTAGAGTTCCTGTGAGTTTGAAAGTCCCCACTGAAATAGCTATTGACAAGTTCTTTTATGTACTCAGTGCACTCCCTGCTCAGCAGCACACTGTCATTTTAGAGCAATTGCCCAGCAAACTTTTAAAATGCTGTCACGAAAAATTGCTAAAACAGAGGTAGCTCTTTAATTTGTCTGCCTCTTTTTCTGTCACTCCAACTGCACTTTATGTTGAGTGCAAGGTTTAGCTGTCACATCTGAAGTTCTTCCACATATTCCTAGAGGTTGAGTTGAGGCCATGTTGCTAATTTGTACTACAATATTGAGGGAAGTTTTAAATAAAAATATTTTAGTCACGCTTCTTTTACTTGTACACTTTTATATACAGGATTAGAAATTATTCCTCCTGTAGTTGGGGAAATTATTTTGGATTTGTAAAACATAGTTTCACTAGAGATTATGATTTGTCCAAAGCCAGCTGTTTCATAGGAATACGTGTGTGTATATATATGCATATATGTATTCTCCCTATTTGTGTCTATACATAAAAATAAATATATATAAAATACAGCTGCTTAAGACTGGCCAGTAGCTGACGTTCTGTCCAAGTACAGGTTCTTCCTAAGAAAACTTGCTGTTTATAGAGGATGAAAAGGCTTCAGTGAGAAGTTTGAGAACAACTCACCTCAGACTTCCAAATGTCCAGTATGCTCAGCTGGGAAGTGAGAGAATGCAGAGAATGCTAAAGGAAGAACTAGAAAGTGCTTTGTGTGCACTAGATTTTTCTAGTGGTCACTGGTGTATCCAGATAGGAAACAGTAAAGCATTTGAAAGCTTGGAATTTTCATGAGATGGGAAAAGTCTTCCTCACAGTTTTAAGATTCAGGAAGTTTCTTGCACATTAGCTACACTTGCAGGAAGGCAAACGTAATTCAAGTTTTTGTACCTCTCTTCTAGAAAGGTTTATTATCTGTTTGCTTTTTTTTGCCCTTCCAAGCAAGAAAATTCCTTCTTATCATTCTCCCAGGTATAAGGCAGCTATGTCAGACAGCCACTTCTGTGCCAAGAAATGGAGAAGAGTTGCTTTAAGGCCACAAGATAGTTATGCAGGCATCAGACTTCCATGTGGTTAGTATCGGTCTTCATCGGATATCCTGAGATCATGAGCAAAGAGTAGGAAGAAATGTCTGTATCTGTTATCCATCTTCTAAAGGGAACTTAACTATGGCATGTATTGCTGACTCTACAATTGAAATTGAGTGTAAAATTCTGAGTTACAGCAACTTGATCAGCTAAATGCTCTTACTGCTAGGAAATGGTTTCTGCTGTCTAAATCCCATCACAATTGGAAACTGCATTAGGAGGAGACAGCTGAAGTTCATTATCACATGGATCATTTTTTTGTTTTCTCATTCCTTAAACCATAACTTTCATATTGAACTTTCAGACTTTTTGAGAGTAAAATGGGAAAGAAAAATGTCACTGTTTATAGGATTGTTTTAGTTTTCAGTGAAACTAAAATTGCATTTTTATTTTCACCATCATTTAATTCTCTCAAGTGAATAGTTAGAAAAGTGAAAATATGAAGAGCCAAGCATGATATATACATTTAAATAATTGAAGGAAAACTTCTTTTAATATACAGAGTTACCAACAGTTTACACATTTGACTGTAGGGGGAGTGAATATTCATAATAGGAGAAATTTCACAATATGAAATGATGTTAGTAGTTACTGACAATCTGTAGATATCAAAGAATGAGCACTGGCACATTAATAAGGAACTTAAAAGCAGTTCCACAGTCTAACATCTTAGTAACTATAAAACTACAACTTCTACATAAGTCATATGTTTGAACTCCAAACTATCTTATAAAATTTAGCTAGAACACATTTTTCTTGATACAAATGAGTATATTAATTTTCATAAGATATTATCTCTTACCATATATTTAATTCAGATTCTCTTTCTACTCCCACTAAAATAATTGCTTACAATATACTGACTTGATTTTATATAGCTAATTAGAGCAGTGCATGGAGAAAAAATAGGTTTGCAGGTAATACTGAAATTAAATATGTTAATCTGTACCTCAGTGCAGACATTTTGTATGAGCTTTAATTTGCTATATAAATTATAGTTCTGCGTTTATAAAATGCCCTTGAAAGAATGTCCTATTTTTTGAATACTAATACCATAGGAAAACAAATATACAAAGCTTTTGGCTATAGGCTATATTTGCATAAATTAAGGCAAATTGTCAGTCTGAATACCTGACTGAAGATATACTTTTAAAAGATATACTTTTAAATGATATACTTTTAAGAGATATCCTACATATAGTTGATAGGACTTTGCGTATTTAAGATTCACATTTAGTTACAATATAGCAGCCTTTCATGGTAGGCAAGCAAATTTGGAACAATGAGGCATAAACAGTATAATAAAAAGTCTGTGGTTTATCAGCTAGAGCACTGAACAAATAATTCAAAAGGCTATTTCTTTATGAGCTAGTAGCAAATATCTCCAGTACTGGTCTGCTTTACAGGTTTGTTCTGGCTCTCTCAGGGTAACTGTCTAGTGCAGTGTATGTATTTTGTGACATGACTGCAATGACATGTACAATCCCCACATAGATACTGGTAACCTCAGCTAAAAGCCTGGTAACTTCAGCTTTTTCAAAAAATCTTCACTGTTTGGAAAACTCTTCTTCCTTGTGAATTCAGTTAAGATTCACTATTGATGTGGAGGAGACAGTTACAAAATCTGTGATGCAGTCCCAAATTCTACTTACAGTTTGCTATTAAGAAGGGCCAAGGGATATGTGTGACCAATACACTTTTATGCTTTTTTCATAGTTAGGGTGGTTAAAATCTTCTCTTTTGTTTAGGCAATGGCAGTAAGTCCAGTATTGGGATCAAATCCTTAAATGTGTACAAGAACCTAAATCCTTTCCGTTTCTGGCTCAGGAATGGTATCTCCACTGGAGGTACAAGACGTGTTGTGGCATGCATAGAAATTATTGCACAGCATTCAAAATGCAGCACTCTTTATTTTGGAAGAGGACCTTAATTCATTTTCATTTCTAGTAGCTCTGTATCAGTAATCAAGATGTTGTATGCTCTTGACAGAACACTGGTTGGAAAGTTTTTTATGGGTCTCTGACTTAGACATTTGATAGCATTAGAATATTAACATTTGGGCCATATGTTTCAGCTTCCTTTACTATCTTAAGAGGCAGCAGTATGCTCTGAGTCTTCCCACTAGCTTCACAGTAGAACAGAACACTCAGAGTTAATTTAACCTTCAGACTGTCAAAGTAAAATAAACACTTTTAAAAATGAAAATAGCTAGTCTGGAATAGTTCACAGTGAAGAACTTCATTTTTTATTCATTCTCTTCATACAAGGTGAAGATCATACAAGTGAATGTCTAATATTGTCCCTCTGAGGGAGTGTCATTGAAAATACCACCTAGAATTAATGGTTGATAATGCTGAACAAGCCAGAGAAAACTGTTCCAGAATCTAATGTTTTGTAGTGACAGGACTACTCTAGGGTAAAGATTTCCCCCTGGATTATCTTCATTCTATATAATGTTGTTAGTACAGTTAAATAGTGAGTTTAACTTTTTGGCAAAACAACCCTTCAGCCACAGCTTTCCAGTAAGATTATTTTAATTGCCCATTGCTACTTGCAGTTATATGGAAGTTGGTATAGCCTGACAATAAATCTCCTTTTCTAGAAGAAAAAAGCACATTGCATAACCAATGTCACCAGCTATGACTAAATACATGACAGTATGAGACAAAACCCTACTTACAAAAATTGGTAGAAGGAATAAAATCTCTAATGTTACTTTTATCAATTTTTAAGCCATGGTCAGAAGTTTGTGTCACCTTTTTACCTATCTTCTCCAATACTAACCTAGTAAAAGCTAGAGTAGTAAATAAAAAAGGAACATTTATAATATGAAAAATCCAACTAAACTCAACTTAGACAATGTAATGGTATAAGTTTTGAAGAGAAATCTCCCATGGGAAGAATTCTGTCCCAAAGTATGATAGAAATCCTGTTGGCCAGTCAATTTTTAATTTTTCTTTTTTAGAAATATTGTAGAAGACTTTGCTGAAGTTTATGGTCTTCAGGGTCAGTTAGCAGATGCAATGAAACCAAACAGTTGGAGTGGTCAAAGAAAGCCTGTTTCTGAGCAATTACATTGACAAGTTAACTATGACTACAGAGGGGAATATATGGCAGCTGAGTGATAAAGAGTAGAAAAAGGTTAAACACAACTTTCCAGATTGACTTAGCCTATGAAGACATTGGCCACATTTACTGAGTGGCTCTGCAGATAAAACCCACAAGCTCCACATATCCTTAGTCCTTTCCTCCTGTTGCAATGAGAGTTCCTTCAATCTTTAGTTTATTTGTACTAAAAGCAATGTAAGTTGCTTCTGCCTGAAAAGTATCTACTAATATCAATTGAAACTTAAAATGGAACAATTTCCTGCAAGAGTTGCTAAATTTGGTCAGTCTTTCTTTGGTACACCGTGGGACAAGCCAGGGATGTGTTGAAGATCTGTATTTCAGGATGCTGTCTGGGTGGAGTCTATGTAGATGCGATACTAGAAGTTTGGTTGTACAGAACATTGAATACATTGGCATCCTCAGAAGGAGGAGGAGAGAGAGAGAAAGAAAAAATAGACATTAATAAAAGCTGTTCCTGCCTTTTTAGATCATGGGTTTATCCAGATAGCACACCAGCCTCAGCATCTCTGAATTAGTGTTTCATTAAGGTGAGAACTTAACTAATTCATTTCTAAACAATATTTCGGGTGGAAAGGCAGGTAATTAAAACCATAGTTTTTCACGTTTAAAGATGAAAAACACCTGTACTAAAACATGCTGAGAATAACACTAGAATCTTTTTTTTCTGACTTAAGATTGCTGTAGGGCATTAAAAACAATCACAACACTTGCATCTGATAGAAGATTCTTTTAATTAATTAGTCAACAAAGGTCAGGTCTTGAGTCAATGCACCAAAGCCATTGGGCTGGCCCGGACTAAATCTAATTATTGCCAATCCTACTACCAGACAAAGATTTTTTTGATAATGTGTTCTAATAGAGTAACAATGATAGAGCTTAAAAAGAGGAGGAAATAAAAGATGATTCTTCAGAGTAAAATCAGTTTTATATCAAAATATATTATCTGAAAACTGCAAGTATCATTTCATAAATCAATCAAACATCTGCTTTTTGACTTTTAAAATCTGTGACTACTATCCTACTGAACTTTTCCATTTGCTCTGATCGTAAAAAGGGTATTGTTGAAGCATGTCAACATGGTTTTCAAACTCCACAGTACAGGGGACATCACCGCATTTAGCCTCCAATACATTTGTGTTTCATGCACATTGACACTCACTCCCTTTTACTGTTCAACATGTTTTACACAAAATAATGAATTGAGATACTGAGGCTATAGAAGTAATTCAGAGTCTGTCACACATCACATCCCACCTTTGGGCCTTGGCTGGAAGAGAGGTCTGTCTGACAGTGAGGAAAGACAGAATGGAGAGAACTTTGCCTTTAACTCACTAATTCCTTTGACCTTTTTTTCATACAAATTGGCATGGCTGGCTGCCTTTCATTCAGAAGCTCACACTAGTGCTCTTCCAGCTTGAAGGTTCACTATCAGGTTTTTTTGGTGTTACCTGCTTTTGAAAAATATGCTAAACCCCTAAGTTTTAGGGTTTAAAAAAAATTGGGAAATGCATTAGTACAAGACAATAATAAGAAAATATTAAAAGAAACCCCAAACAAAACAACAAAACAATCCTCGAACTAATTATGCTGAATACTGTCAATATGATGAGATACATGCAAATTCTTCAGCTGTGGCTGTGCTACAGAAATTCTAGAGTGAGTGATGTTTGAATCACCAACATGTAGTACTATGGTTTAACTGCTAGGAAATGCATATCTTTAATATCAAAATTTTGTTATATAAGCAAAAGAAAATTCTGCAAGCCAACAAGCTTCATTCTTTATTTCAGTTGTTTAAGTTAAAAATGACTGAACTAAACATTTCCCAGAGCTGATCTAAAAAAGTAGTAATCGCGTTACTGGTTGAGTCTTTACATGCTGAGTTATAGCTTGATATCAAAGTGTAAACAATTACCTATTAAGAATTCCAGTAAGTCCTCCTTATGACTCTTGGATCAAACCATGAAATGTTTAAAAACCTTTCTTTTTGATTTCACTTCTCCCATCTTTCCATGATTATGACAAGCCATATACTGATATATCTGGATTCTGCACTGTAGTGGGTCTGTCTGAGCTGATTTTCCCCATACAGCCCTCATGCTGCAGTACTGTAAGCCAGAGGGTGTTGATAACACACATCCTTNAAGCAGGGTTGTACTAGCTTTGTTAAGTGGAATTACTATTTTTATCTGGATATTTTATTTAATTACACATTGCAACCTAACTGTACAGTAGAGCAATTTGAGAATATATTTTATCAGAAAATGCTGATCACTGATGAGAAAATATTGAATATGCCAGTTTCAAATATTTTACTGTAGAGAAACTAATTTGTAGGCTGGACTATGGTGGAAAGGATAGAGAATTGTGCCAGCCACAGAGAAATACAGGTTTTTGCCCTAGGAAATTCAAGTATCAGCTCTGATGACTGTTTGTGCTAAAAATTCTCAACAAATTTCCCTTTCAGAATCACCAATGATCCTTAGGATACGCTTTTGGTATAAGAATGACTGTTGATGTTACAAGAGCTGAAGCCCCAGCTCTTAAATGAGTCTGACTGTAGGTTAGAACAGGGATGGAAATACACTTTTGACTGGCATGCAAGACGCAGATTTAAGTCCTCCTTTGTCATTATCCTGTGTGAATGCTCTGAGCCTTTGGTGGTGTTACTCTAGGTGCCTGTGGCCTCTTTCCTCCTTTTCATAACTATCACTCAGGGCAGTCATCTCATAATCAGTTCTACTACTAAACCTCAATGGTAATGTCCTTCAGAATGCAACTCTTGTTCTGTTCTTTCCTTGATCTCCAGTTTGAATTTAACAATGCATATTCTGCAAATGACAACACCTATCTTTGTCTTCTTGTCATTGTGGCCCTTTCATTATTTCACGTCTCACTCAGCAGTCATCATGTCCTTTTGTTGGCTCAGAATTTCATCAAGTTGAGATAGAAATAAGCTCAACCGGAACTCTTCCATCTGCCGCATTGACTCAAGTGTGAATGTAATTCAAGTTGTGAGTGACCATAAGGTCTGCTTTAAACTCACATATAACACAGCTCATGCTAATAGCTAGCTTTCAGCCCAAATATATCACTTCCATCAGAAATCTAACCCAAATTTATGCTCATACTTTTTTTTTTTTTTAATGTCTCCCATACCAATGACATCTTTCACTCCTTAGCTTACAGATCCATTGGACTGAGGATCCTTAGTCCTGCTCCATGGTCTTTGTACTGTTTACTGGGAGGAACTGTGATCTATAAAGAACTAGTTTATGTGCCTCAGTACTCCCTTTGGCTCTTGGTTGTTTTGTGCTTACAGCCAGAGTATATTGTACTTCAACGATCCACAGCCAGAAGGAGGATCCTCAGGTACAGTGACAAAGTTGCTCAATTTGTAGAAGTTCAAGGCTGCCCTAACTTATACTGGGAAATGAAATATTCTTCAAGTATTAGGAAAAAAAAAGCTCTCCTTCTAGCTGCACAATATGGATTTGTATTCTATATAGTGGGCTCTGTTCCTATTTCACTAATAAAACAATTCCCTACATGCCTAATAAAACAATCAACCCACTTTCTTGCCATGCAGGTCTGCTGGTATTGTAAGCTTGGTTATTGCCCTCCTTGTCAAGCTTGTTGAAAAACTGCTTGTTCTAGACTGAATGGCTTAACTGCTTTTGCCTGTCCTGAATGCAATTTGCACATGATATCTTTGCACAACTTAAAATATATTGAACTGTACTGCATGTTTATATAGTGCTGTACATAGATTTAATAACTAGATCTAGATACTTGTTTAGTACCAGTGCAAAAGGAAAGATGAAGGGTATATATTTGCCACAAAGGGCGGACTAGTCTTCTCTTTTATGTTTAAAGGAATGAGATGGTGGTTTATGAGTTAAAGCTCACCAAATTAAATAGATAGAGCTGCAGCTCCCAAGTAAATGGGAGAAAATAATGGTTTTTTAGGTTTTGCTAGACTGATGTACAAGGCTTCTCTTTGGTGTGTTTAGTATTGAAGTCTCCATTCTATAATAAAATGCATTCCCTTTACTTCAAACAAATTGTAGTTGTTAAGGTGGATCCAGGGTTTGGGCAAAATAACACAATAAAAATAGAGAATATATAATATTTTGGCCATAAAAGACTTAAATATAACATACAGTGAAAAGTTTTCATTCACTGCAGTTGCTTAATAGTCTGAGCAATCACTTGTTCAAGGCAATAGAATAAATATTAAATTATATCTACAGATTAACAGTTTGGAGCTTGAGCCTATAAATATTGCTAATTCCAATGAAGTAATTTCATCCTAAATGATCATTTATAAATGCTTTAAAAAAAAAAAGTAGTGACTGTATTATAAAAAGATACTACTTTTTGCAATACTTTCCCATTTCCAATGCACAGTGTCCATAGCCAGCCTAGGCATTTGCTTCAGTTTCTCTTATTTGCAGTCTGTGAAAATCCCAGTCCTGTGAAAAGCACTAATTAACGCCAGTGAAATCTGCAGATTCGGACCCTTGTGGGCATAGCTAAATTAGGGTAAAGTTTGAAAGTTCTATTTTATGGCTACCAACGTTTGAGTCAGAGTACAACCTGACCAGCAGTTCATACTTGTGGCAGTTAATTCTTCATCTGTGTAGAGCAGAGGCCGACTTGTGAAGTGCCGGGCCACGCATTCTGGCATGAGCCTGAGCAGAGCCATAAGGAGCCTGGTCAGAGTAGAGGGCAGGTGGTTACACGTACGGCTAGCCTTACTCTTACGAATAAACGAGTGATGGTACAACTGACAGGCTAAGCAGAAGCTCCAGGTGCACACCTGCCCCAGCGAGACCTCCTCCAGCTCTGAATACCCTACCAGGCAATGACAGAGGGACCTTGGCCGGTTACCTGGGCAGTGAGGCAGAGCATTTTCTACGAGAGGGCTTGAGCTGGCGGGGAGGTGGCAGAGCAGGGCACTGTGGCGAGCCCAGGACAGCCTGAACGGCGGAGCTTTGCAGCGGCCCTCCAGGAGGGCAGCGCACGGCACCCCCTGTGCGCCGGGGGTGGGGGGTCGCCTGGGCCCAGCGTTTGTTCGCGGCCCGCCGGCATTCCCTGCCGCGCCGCTCCGGCGAGACGAACCGCGCAGGTGCTCCCCGCCTTGGGCCCGGGGCCGTGCGGCTGGGGAGCGCCTCCCGCCCTGCCGCGACCCCCGAAGCCGTGCCATGCCGTGCCCTGCCCGTGCCGCTCCGCCGCGGCGTCTCCGGGGCGTCCCGGCTCGACAGCGCCGTGCTGGAAGCCGCGGCCCTGCGGCGCTCCTGCCGCTGGGCCCCGGGGCCGTTCCCGGGGCGCCCGGGGCCAGGCGAGGAAGGGCGGGCGAGCTGCCGCCTGCTGCCGGCCGCGGCGCGGGTAATCACGCGTCCCCCTCTCGCTGCTGATTTGCAAGAGCAGATTAATCAGAGCGCGCGGCTTGATGAAATTTGCCGTTATTGTGCCCATTTTTAGCAACATCTTTTATTATCTTCATTATTCATTTACAGGGGACCGGCATCAATTATGCAAATGAGTTCACAGACTTTGCAGATTACTTCATTTGCCGCTATTGTTTGTGGAAATTTAATTATTAAATATTATTAAGCTTGCGTTTTCTTCAATTTTCCGAGGCTTAGTTTCATTTGATTTTTCCTCCAGCTGCTCTCGTTTCCTTTCAGTGCCAAAACAGCTCCTCATCAAAGCGGCTCTGGCATGTGAAGACCAAATAAAATCTCCTCAATTTAATAATTTTGATGTTAGTCCCTTGTTCTCAGCTGCTTGCTCAAAGCAATGCAGAGAGAAACGCAGAGCACATTCAATTTAATGAGCAGAAATTGAATTCAAGTTTGTTCGGAATTGACTTCAATTAAGCAGAGTCTTAATGATAAATTAATCTCTTTTCTTTATTCCCTAGAATTTGTTTTTCAAAGTAGGAAATTGGACTACATTGAAAGACCAAATAAAGAATACCAATTTTAACTAGATTATGGAACCGATAGCAAAATTTAATTCTTTATAGTAATGTGCTTGGACAAATAGCATTCACTCTATGGCATGTATTATAATTTATATTCATTGTTACCACTCACACTTTCATGGCATGGATAAAATGGCAGTTGAATTAAATATGGGCTTGTAATAGACTTCAGAGTTTTAATCTTTATTAAGAAACTCTAATTGAATGCATAATTAGCTTTTCAGGGTCTAGGAAACTAGGTTTAATATCTATGTGGGTAGAAAACATAGATCAGACATTTTTTTAAAAGCATTTTTATGAGTTTATTTTTTAGGAGAAATTATCTTGTAACATGGCTTGTATAAAAAGCCACATTTTAACTTCATTGCAAGAAGCTATGTACAGAGGAGCAGTAGCAAGCTTTTATGTGCACCTTGGAATGCCCAAAGGCAGCCCTTCTTATATTCCGGGTCAATGGTGGGTAGTGCAACCTTCCTTCATTAGAACAACTCAAGATTCCTTGTGCCTGTCCCTATAAAAATGCATAGGGAAAACAAGTCAGTGTTTATGTATAGTGATGCCACTGCCCCCTTTTCGTTCTGTGTTACAGTTCTACTGCACGTAGTCACCTTAATACCTTTATTATTTTCCTCTATGTTATTCTAGTGGTGTGACCACCAAGAGAGCAAGGTATTTTTCCAAGAATGGAGAGTGATTTGGGTGCCTGCTCTAGGTTTTCAAAAGTGATCAAGCCTCTTCATGATGTCTTGAGCCGGTTATCTCATGCCATTGATAATTTTTGAAATTTCGATCCTTTACCCATCTACTCAATTGAAAAATATATATATGTTGCTGTTTATGGTTGAACTTATAAGAACAGTGTTACATGAGGGGTATTTCAAGCCAATCTCTGTAGTCATATGCACATTTAAAATTAATAGAAAATCCATCCATAGTACTAGCATTTTAGAATGATTATGCAAACGTTCTATCCTGTGATGTCTCGGGTATTGAAGGAATTTATAGTAAGATTAATTACAAATTCAGGGGGGTGTTAAATTCTGCGCTTTTGTATTTCAGTGAAGAGAGTGGGTAATTCTGCCAGCAGAACAGTCAGTCTTATGCCTTACATACACATATGTTCTTGGTTTCCAGGCACTGAGCAAAGGTATATACTGCTTTTTAAATAAGTAATAAATTGAACAATTTCCTTTAGACACCTTTTACAATCTGTGCTGCACTTGCAGGCACCTCTCACTATGTGTCCAGTACTGGTGTTTTTCTGTTTCCCAAGAGTTTCCTGTTAGGGTTTTTTGGTGTAGAGGATCAAGAGCCTGCCAACAGACTCTTTGCATGGCACACAATTGAAAATATTTATTAAGGCAACATGTTTGTTTTTACAGATCTGGGAGATTAAGTTTTATTGCCTTAGGGATCCTTGTGTCCTGAAGTGTATGGGGCTCCAAAGATTTGGTTTCCATTTTCTGAATGTATTTTTCTGTAAATATTATCCTCTATTTGGAAATGAGATCAAAGTTCTCCAGAAGTGATAAAGAAAGGTTTGTTAGTCTAAAGTGGCCATATATTCTATATTTGAAAACTGCAGTTATTTAGAAAGATGGAGTAAATGTGGTTTTTACAGTAAATTACAGTTGCAGTTCATGCATAGCCATGTTCTTTCATGTAGGAATCAATCCATGTGTTCCAGTAGACATAGACCAGATGTATAAAAATATTGAGCTGCTCACATTCACAGAAACCCTTGTAAAGGTGAGAGCTGTCAAAGCTCTCTTAGTCTTTACAGCCTACATGTCTGATTAAATATGTTTTTAGGGATGACACTGTAGGTCACACACACATGTCCCAACAATTGGTTACGTTATAAAACATCTACAATGAAGTCATTAAGATAGTGTTCCTCTTAGAAATACCTATACTGTAATAGCACTGTGACATTCCACATTCCTTTGGATGTCACTGATTCCACTGACATAAGTGCTGAAGGTTTTTTATTGCATATAGATCTTACCAGTTCACTTAAGGTCTGACCATTAAACCAAGCTCTTTCCATCTGTTTGTCATCATTTGTAGTAATGGCTCTGTAGTTAGGTGCCTACCTTCTGCCATCCCACTGTTGTCTGATGAGACTCTTGTTGACACCTCTGCAGATCACACTACTGTCTTTGACTTTCATCTGAAAAAGCCCTACAGGGCCCTCTATGTGGTACAGTGAGTTACTTGTCTTATGTACAAAGGAAGACCATGGAAAAACAGCTTTTTCTTTTTTTTTTTTTTAATCTTAAACTGACTTTCCCCATTTCAGAACTGAATCTGATCTCAGTGATCATGTCCTTTCTTTTGCCTCTAATTTAGGAGTACATTTTCCTAGGAGGTTTGGCTTTTTTGAATCTTTATCGGGTGAAAATGGGATGACTTCATAAGCAAAATTCACCCAAAGCAGTAACTTTCCTAGAGAGGAAAGGAGCCATAAACCAACTTCAGCTAGTGAATATGGTCTGAGTCTGAGCCCCAGAAATACTGTGCATGTATTAATATAGAATCATAGAATCATCAGGGTTGGAAGGGACCTCAAAGATCATCTAGTTCCAATCCCCCTGCCATGGGCAGGGACACCTCCCACTAGATCAGGTTACTCAGAGCCCCATCCAGCCTGGCCTTCAAAATTTCCAGGGATGGAGCTTCCACCACCTCTCTGGGTAACCTGTTCCAGTGTCTCACCACCCTCATGGTGAAGAACTTCTTCCTAATGTCTAATCTGAATCTACCCACATCTAGTTTTGACACATTCCCCCTAGTCCTACCACTACCTGACATCCTAAAA
>VYZX01014712.1:32621-42751 GCA_013401335.1 Brachypteracias leptosomus
AATAGACACAAGTCTTTGATTAAATTTATGCCTGTTTTAAAATTTATTAGTAAAAATGGCATATGTGAAAAGATGTTTAGAATTTGAACTACATTTTCTTCGTTCAGAGGCGAGGTGGCAGCAATATGGAAGGCTGCTCACGTCTTATGGTTCAATTGCAGGATAGAGCAAGAGCTAGTGGAAGATGAGCCAGTTTTGCATACTTGAGCAAGGAGGAAGGTAAGAGTCACAGGCTTCTGAGGAGAAGGTGGCTATAGCCACGTCATTCCAGTCATACACCTGTGAAAAAAACCTATCTAATTCATACAGGGATTGCCAAATTGGGAAGAACAAAAGTAACTCCACTCCAGATTAGAACATAAAGTGACAGTTGATTCACCTTCTGCAGAAGAAACAGAAAACAAGTCTTAAACCACAGGGTGTATACAGAATGTCAAGTTTTTGTCATCAAATATTGCTTATCCAAATATTCTTGTGTAGTTTTCAAATATTCCAGTCTTACCTCATGAGAGAATCAATCTGTTCTCAGTGTATTTTCTAACCTTCTCATTTTCTGACCAAAATAGGCAGACTTCATGGGGACGGACTGTCATATGAGATATGAGATCATTTACATTTTGGTGGAATGGAGGACATGTACAGGATAGTTGCAATAGTTGCAAAGTTAGAGAAATAGCTGTGTCTGCCTTGGCGCTTTCTCATTTTGTTTTTCCTGAAACAAAGTGAGTCTGCACTTACCTAATTGTGTTCAAATATCGTAATAATTCAGACCGTATAAGAAAAACACCCCATCAGATATGTAGCAAGAACATAAGAAAAGTGTTATTCTCTGATTATGCTTTTTAAAGTAACCTGTTCAAAGAACAGTTATTAAAAAACTTTAATAATTATTTAGAACTCCAAATAGACTATAATTCATTTTATTTTTATAGACTAGTAGTCTTTAATGTCCTTTGCAGAATCTGAAGTGTACCTGTTACATACTGGTAAATTAGTTGTCAATCCCTTGGGCAGTATATTTTAATATCAGTATTATATGGTAGATGATATAAATCTTGTGTACAGTATTATTAGCTTAGGCAGCTGCTGACTTAAAAAGGCCAGTTTAACAAGTCACCACTGTATTATGTTTAATTAGGTACAGTTTATATAATGAGGTGTTCAGTTCTAATGGAAAGACATGCTGTGAGCAGCACATCTGCAGGAATAACTATTACAATCAGCATTGCAGAGACCCATGGAACTGCAAATTAGACTTACTTATCTAGAAATAAATTACATCCCAATGCCTTCATAAAGCTCATTAATTAATTCCACTGGCATAAAGGTCTTTTTCTTAATTTCATGTTCCATTAGCATAATAAACACAATTTGAGTTACAACAGTATGATCAGTTTAATGGATGCTATTTATTTTAGTTTTTTATTTAAAGTCCCGGTAACATAGAATTAACATCAATATGCTGTTTGGTCCTTTATTAAAAATTCCCATAGGATAACCAGCACAGATGTTCAATACAGCATCATATATTTGCTGCATTTTATGACTTCACTAATTGGCCATATGGAAAGGTGTTGCTTAGATTTAATTTTTTTAAAAATCTGATAAATTATATGGATTGTAATAGTCACAATTGGTTACTATGTTAGGTTGGACAGGTTAATGTACACTGCATGCTGGGAGCAAAACAAGAATAAGCAAAGTTTTTATGTACCTTGACGCATAGTAAATAGTACCAATATACTTCACAGTGTATTAAAACCAGTTTCATTAATGTGTAGTTCCTGACATAATTATAATTCTTTAATTTATGCAGACACCATCTAATCAGAAGGAAATGTTACCAGCTATTTGTGTAGTCACAGGTAGATTATAGAAAACCTTATTGTTGTTCCATTCAGCTTTTCTTGCACCACATATTTCATGATAAACTGCACCGTTAGGAACATTTATGGTAAGATGTTGTACGATACCAGAACAAGAGGTTTCATCATCCATCCAGCTAATACTGGTTACTTTGAGTGGTGTCCCCATCTATATTTTTGTTAGTTTTTAGTAGACTAGGAAAATGTCTTAACAAAATTTGGTTTTACCTGTTATTATCCAACATTTTATGCTAAAGCTGGTAACCAAGCTAATTCTGTCATCAACTTGGTGTATATATTTTCTAAGGCTTGTCTCATATTGTTTTTCCATTTCATTATTTCTCCCCTTTTCGTTTACTATCAATGACTATCACTGCAAATATCTTCTTCTCCAGCCTATAATGTAGCCGCCTTCTGATGTTACAGAGTGATTTGGGGTAATACTCGTGTCGTAACTCTATCATCTGATTTTTCACATAACTGATTTCTGTCATTACACTGTAATTCACCTTTCTGTTTCTCCCTTACTTTCCAAAATCATCTGAACAGGAGTCATCCATCTCTGCTAGCATGATTTCCTTCTCTTACATGACCTCACTAGTGTGATTTCCTTCTATTACATGACCCCAATTATGGTATCAGAAAGAGCTGCACCAGAGCAGATGAGGGCATGTTGCCTTAATTTCAGTGTGTATGTCTATATGGGCATGCACATACACAATTATATAGTTCTCAAGGATTATGTGAAAGCATTTTGCTTTAAAAAATGCTGTGTAGCTTATTGCGTTTTTAATACCCCCAGCCCAGCACATGCACGTACCCTTGGGGTCTTTGGTTTGAGCTTGGGGTTTTATAACAATTCGTTTTCATATATTTAATGGCTGGATTTTTTTAAAGCATTTAAGAATGTAACTAAGAATGAAATGCCTTTTACCTTGAAATTTAGGTTTGTATAAAAAATGGAAATTGTCTAGCAACATACGGAAAAAGAAGTAGCCTCTAGTACAATCCCTTGTCAGTGACTCTGAGCCGTAGGAAGCACGAAGTGCAGGCTGCATAAAGCAGTGAAGTTGTATGATCAGACTAATGTCTCTTTCTTTGTAAATTCTCTTTAGTGCAGATGTTTGAATGAAATTTTTAAAATGACTCACTATTTTCAGATGTCTCAGTGTTATGGGTCCTAAGACACCCATGTCAGAAAAAAATTATTTTGCTCTGGAAGAGAAAGCTAACATTATCACACAGCTGCATTCTCTGTGAATATAATATTTTCATGTGCTACATAGCCACACCATGTATAGATGAGAGAGAGATGATAATAGGGGGTTGATTCTGTCCCACATTTAAGAAATGGTGACTTGAAAAGATTGTGCATTTTCAGATTCTTACATAGATACTTGTTATGTCGTTCAAGCTGGAAATACATGTTACAGGTTTTTCAACAGCAACAAAAACAAGCTGGACAAATAGTGCCAAGTCTTAGCCTTTTGTAGGTGATTGAGCTAGTTGTGATTAGGTAGACAATCATGTATAGTCTTGCTTTAGCAGTCTTAAGTGAAGCCTGTCCCCATCACGTGGGCATGGGTAAAGTAAACCTTGCTCAGGTGGCAGCAAGCTGCTTGAGGGGATGGACTGAACGCATTTGGGACAGAGGGAGAGGCAGGCAGTACCCTTGGAAAATCGGGTGCCAGCATGATTCAGGTGATGATACCTCTGACTGGATTGCTGTGAAGTAGAAGTGACTTGAGTAGTAAGAATCCATGGGCACTCTGCAGCCACCTATAGAGCTTTAAGCTGATTTTTTTTTTTTTGTTTGCTACACCTTACTTGAGACCTTAAACTTACTTGATCAGCTTATGTTACGCTGCAACATTGGCATGTGGTTTTGCAGGTGAAAATAAATACTCTAGGAAGTTTTATGCTCAGGAAGAGGATAGAAACACATTGCTTTATGGCTGGTTGTACAGGGCTATTTCTGTGTTTTATTTGCATGTAATTCTAAATTTACTTTCAAAATTATATTCATAATGACATGTAACTGGCATAGAAGATTTTGTAGAATCTTATACCTGCCATTCCCCTGACTTCAAGCACATGGGATATCAACCTATATGAAGTTGAAGACTTTGAGTTGCCTGGCAGTGCAGTAGGTACATGACAGTTTTATTTTTTTTCTCTGTTGTCTTTTATCACAGGCACCACTATCCTATCCCTGCTTCCACCACCAGCTTTGCACTGTGCAGCTGAACAGACCAGAGTTGACTTTGTACGGTTGAGTGCAGGGCTCTTCCTGAAATGCTCCCAGCAATTTTCTTTGATCTGTTGGATTCACATTAACAGAGGAGTCTTGGGATCAGAAAGAACAGGCTCTTCCTGTTGATACTTACTCATCTGATGGTTCCTTCTCTATACCAGTTATGATTGGGTTTTCTTAAAATCTGAGAGAATGAAGAAAGAAAGGACAGCACTTAGGGAATAATTAGGCACTTTGGGAATAATTAGGCAATTTTTCCTTGAATGCGTTGTAAGACACACACATCAGAAAGGGATGACTGTTCATTGAATGGCAGAACTAACACTATACTGCTGCACTGCCTATCACCCTCTGTGGGGAGGTGTTCTGTTGAAGGGCTGACAAGAAAGACTAGGGAGAAAATACAGCACAATTCAAAAGTTCCTACATACAGATTTAGCCTTCTTCTGAAATAAGGCATCTTTTGAACGTTGCTTGTTGTCTGGTAGAGAAGTAGTGTAGAATCATCCTGTTTCAAGTGCAGCAGGTGTGTGGTTTGAAACTGATAGGAGTTTAAAAGCATGCTGTGTGAAATGTAGATTTAGTGTGTTAATGAAAGGTGTCACTTCTGTTTGGGATACTGCAGTATGGCTGGATAGTTCTGACTGGTAAAATACCTTCTTGTCAAGGTTTCATATTATTTATGAGCAAAGTTTGTTTTATTCATTGTCTTGCTCAACTGAAGCTGAGCTCAGCATTGATTTGCTCAGCTGAAGTGAGGTCTTTGGTATTTTTAGAGTTTTGGGACTGTGTTGTGCCAGCTCTCTCTCTCCCTCTTCAAACCATCCTGCCGACTATGCCAATTTTGTGCTGCTAGCTCTCTTCTTCCTCAGGCCAACACCAAACTCAGCAACATCTCCTCAGCGTACCTTCATCCTTTATTCTTCATCTGTTTGCTCTTCTCTATCTCAAATCAGCCAAAGGGGAAAAACATCACTGATAGCGCTCAGCAAGCTGCCCCCAGCAGGAACTCTCTAAACTGATCAGCTCCTTGTTGCTTCTCTCAAACTGGTCAGTTCCTGGTTAATATAGCTCTAGCCTCGCTCACCACCCCAACCATGATCACTTGGTGGAAGGTGGGGCCTCACACAGGTGGGCCAGGTTCTGCCTGTGAGGCCTGAAACCACTTGGGGAACAAGACACACTGCTGGGTTGTGATTCATCCATAGGTCAACTCCAACTTGGGCCCCACAGCCCAGGCCCCAGCACTTCAGAGTGGAAGAAAAGATGTCATGGAGACAGCAGCATAGCTGCTTCTTTACTTTTGGTCTGACCCAAGGTGAGAAACCAATGGTGGCTCAGGTACATCTGGAAATATCAGGTAGTACAAACCACTGTGTTCTATAAAGACAATGCAAAATGCAGCTTCAGGTAGAAGATCAGTGTGCTCACTTTGTTTTTAGGCTCTGTGTGCATGGCCATGGCTTAGGATAGAACATCCCATCACTGGGGAACCCAGAAACAAAATGGTGTTAACCAGAGCCCAATCACACAACAATACGGCTGGAACAGGATAAAACACTGTTGCCCCAAAGACCTAAATGTCACCTAAATTCAAATAGAACCTTACTGTCTTGCGTGGCTAGAGAAGCTCCAACAAGAATAGCTGAGCTTCTCAAACCTCTTAGCAATTCCTGGAGACTTCCTATCCTGTTGGTATCCTAATAATGAGAGATGGGAGATTTCTTGTTTCATTAAAACAGTATGAGGAATAGAAATGGAATGGAAATGCTTTGTAATGCAACCTCAATACAGACATTCACCAGATGTCAGGTTGGTACAACTGAGTAAAATGTTAATACAGTCAAACATATTTCTAAAAGCTGTCCAATACATGTTATTTCCACAGGTTATCATAGATGTTTTATTTGCAGCTCAGTGGTAAATATTTAAAGAGCAGAAATATTATTTAAAAAGCTCATAGGGCTGTGAGTGTCACTTTTCTGAATAGAATCTATTTCCCCAAGTAGTTTATATCAGTGATCCTGTAAGTATCCATAGGTATACCTGTATTACTTTCTGCTTATGAGTGCTATTTATAGTCTGTACTTTGCATGATCTCAAGGAAGCAAAATTAAATACCATGCTCAGGCCTTAGACTTCAGACCACTAACTGTAGCTTTGTGGTTGTTGATTTTTTTTTTCCCACAGTTCTTGCTTAAAAAATTAGATAACTTGAAGAAAAAAAATCATCAGACAGAAATGCAGAGAAACGGAATGATAACACTGAGTCCACAGGCCTTATCACCTTTTACATCTGTTCAAGCAGCCTCTTTTAATTAGTGATAGGTACTGTTGCACCCAGATAAACATTGACAACAGCACCTTACAAGCAAAGGATTTGAAGAAATTTAGTACATATAGCTGAACACAACTTCTTTCAGTTGCTTTGTTCTTGTCATAATGCTTGAAGGTAATGGACAACTAAAATAGAACGGCTACATGTGTCATACATTGAGTGAAGAGGACTGACTAAAAGCCATTAGCGTCCAGAAAGGAAAGGCAAAGGCAGAAATTATATTGCTTCCAGATGAATCCTAACTATTCCCCAAACTCTGTGTTAGTATGACAGGCAAGAGTCAGGGCCATTAATCGGAAGGTCAGATAGTGCAATTTTAGCCAGATTTTCTTGATTGAAAAGGCACTGGAAAATTCTTGAGAATGCTAGTGTTGTGGAATCTATAAAATACTTTTTAAAAACTGATTTAATGGCTTGATGGACTGAGTGACAATTCTACCTGTCATACTAAAAGGGATAGTTAGCTGCTTATCATAGAAGTGCTAGAAGAGCTGTTATGCTGCATTTTGAAAAAAACTTTTAATTCTTTTTTTTGTTTCTTCTGAATTCTCTAATGCAGTTAAAGTGTAAACCTTAAAACTCCCTACCATTACTACTGTTCTCAGATTGACTTAATATCAGCCCTCCTAGCTTGTTTATTCCTGAAGAACCATTTTACTAATGGAACTCTATCAGCATTTTATCCTTAACATTTTTTAAAAATAAATTAATAGTTAACTCCCTCACATCCTAATTATAGATTTTTGAATCAGTTTCATCAGTCATATTTATGATTCATATAATTAAGGTGTATTTCAAAACAATCCACTATTGAGATTAAATACTAAATACAAAACAGGTATTTGAATATACGCAACATAGAAAACTCCATTGTAGACCATTTGTATGCTTGGAGAAAAACATGCCTTGAATCCTTCTCTTTAATTAGCAGATGTGTTAGGTAGAGCTTTTTGTACTGAAAACTGTAGATGACCTGGGTTGGGGTTTTTTTTTGACATTGATTTATCCCACTTCTCAGCCATTAAATAGCATGAGTATTCCTTGTGCATCTGTATAAAGTCAGTTTGGTAGGAGCCATATGTAGCTACTTAAGTTTACCAGCCTTGAAATTCTGAAGCTAGACTACTGCTGAAACTTAGGATGGAGAAAGAGGAAATATCTTTTTGCTAACCAATACAAATGGCTCCAGCCAAAAATACTCACATATTTATGGCCTCATGATTAGCATGAGGCAACATTTGGTCTCAGGCCTTTTGTCAGCTTTGTTATCCTGTCACTACTTTTCATTCTTTACTCTCCTCCTGTCAGTAAATCCACATGAACAATAAAAGATCATTCTGTTAGTATAATAAATACTGTAATGGATCATTGGTTGGCCTGACTTATCTGCTGCTTGAAGCTTGAATGAATGTCCACAAGTTGCAGTAAATCTGTTTCTCTGTAATGGAGCAAAACCCCAAATACTGCATAACAAGAATCATTGAGCTACAGACACTACAGATCTAATTCTTGTATCCTTGGGCTCTCAGTGTATGTTGGATACTACTTGCAGTTTTGGATGAGAAATTGGACTAGCTGCAATAATAAGTGGTCTAGTTAGTGCTGGCTGCAAAATAACTGCTTGTACCAAAAAACTGGTGTTCTTCTGTAAGAGGAGGAGATACTACTGTTTTAGATTAAAACCTTTCATTTTCCCTTTTTGGTCACACACATTTTTCTGTACATCTATGGAACTACAGTTCTGAGGAAGGTGGGGCAGTTGTGCAGTCAGGCAGCTGTATTTAGTCATTTGGCTCAATGCAAGGAGGACCAGGTGATGTTTTAAGGTTTGTGTTATGTAAGAGGTCAGATAAAACCATCTGATGATGCCTTTTAGCCTTGAAAATTAATTAGCCTGTACTCCGTTTTTTTATGGATGAGCCTTCTGAGACTTCTTTTCCATTTCATTATATTAATATGCAAACAATCTTTGTTAGTTAATTTTTCATTCAGGACCAAAATATGAAAAAAATGCTGATGTCACATTCACTGAAATAGTCCTGCTAGATTGTCTTACATATAAGGATGTAACATAGTTGGTTGAATTGTGTTCATAGTATGTGCAAGCACTCTTTTCGAAGTAAGAGAACTACCCTTTCTGCCACTCCTAAATAACATAGCTATTTTTTTACTTTGCATTAAACACGTGAGTGCTACACTGTTCATACAGTTTGTCATGAAAAATATCAGTGTCCACTGTTCCCTTTATGCCTAGATATTATACAACTGTCAAAGAAAAAAATTGCATTCTTCCTTTCCCTTAATATTTACCAACTTAAGAGATTTTCTTGTCAGTCTAGCAATCTCAGAAGGAAATAAATGACTACAGAGTATGGAACTTTCTGCTGAAAGACTCTGATTGTCTTCCTTTTTATTTCTTAGGCCATTTTCCATCAGTGCAGTGAAATGAAAGAGAGTGCTAGTGCCCAATGTGTCGGAAGCTACACCAATTTTCAGTTACGTTTTGCTTTTTTCTTTTTGCTCTTATTTATCCTAAATAAATTTATGACTTGTCCTGAGACATTTATCAGTCAAATGTGACATTGTAATCAATTTTATGAGCTTTTAAGCCAAAGTAAATGTCACATGTCAACTGAGGGCACTCAGCACCTTACAGGATTGAGCCCAGAGTGAAAGTTGATGCCTGAAGAACAAACATTGTGATAGTTTTAAAGAATCGCTAGATTTCATTACGAAGTTTTGTGTAAACTGGTGGAAAATCACAGCAACATGGCAGGATATACATAAGGATGTCTCCTAATTTCATAGGATAGGATGACTGCACTGGGCAAATAATATACTGTAAGATGTATTTCCTGATTTTAGATAATGCTTTAATGACAGGTTGTAATTTGGAAAGCACTCTAAGCCCATATATCTTGCATCCAGAAAACAAGCTTGCAGGTTTCGGTCTCTCGTTTTTACTCTCACATGACAGCTTAACTTGTTACTACTTGATTATAATTAGGTACTTGATTTTCATCAACAATAATTTCAAAGTGAAGCACTTTATGATTTTTAAAGTACACTTTGCTTGATACTGTGTGATTTCAGCCAAGAACATGAACTTCTGTGCCTCAGTTTACTTATTCATAGTATGATGAGTAATTTATCTACCTCAAATATGATACCCAGCATAAAAAAAGTCAGTGTGGCCTTTTAAGCTCCAATTGATCTTAGCAATAAATTGAACTTATCCAATACACTATGTTACATTGACCTCTGAAATCTTAAATGAAACTAATGATTTAGACCCCACTCTATCTTTTCTAACATCTTCTCTTTCTCTTATTAGCATATCATGCCTCTTTTTTAATCCTATTGTACAATTCTCATTTCAAAGTCATGTTTGGCTAAGTTTCTAACCTCTGAAGAACTACCCAGAATTAATCAAAGCTTAAGCTGTGTAGAGAGGTCTTTGATTCTCTTCCTTTTGCTGCCTTTAACAGGATATTGCCTGTGTAAGCAAAATCAATGTTAAATGCTTGCAAGAGATTTATGGGAGTTAACATAAAAGGTTCTGTCACACAAATGATTGTCCTGGAGAAACTTGAAAACTTTACATTTACTTCAGGTTTTGCTTAGAGGGCTGGAGTCTGCCAGTAGACCCAGGCATGTGCACATAGTCACAGAA
>VYZX01014713.1:0-15260 GCA_013401335.1 Brachypteracias leptosomus
GTAAACCCACCACACATATACACATGAATAAAAATCATTTATCCTTTCAAAAGCTCTTGTTGTGCCTAAATATGAGGATACCTCCATCCTATTGCCCAGACATTTATATGACCTTTCTGTATCTCCCATGCACCATACCTACGAACACCAGACTTATTTTGTTCCTGTATTTAGAAAGGATCCAGAAGGAAAATTACTTCCTGCATTTATTGCCACAAGTCACAATAGCCCTGAGCTATGTTCATAATGACATTCCTTATCTGTTGCCATCTTGGCTTCCTTATGTTTGCCTCGCTTTTTGGGAACATTTTGTATAGTAATTACTCTAATCTTGTTCTTTGTCCTAAAAAACTTCCACATTAAAAAAAAAGTGGCTTGCAATGCAGAAGAACTAATTTACGCCATTTGAAACAAATTAAATTAACTAGGAAAAAGTAGCAACTTTAGTCACTGTAAACAGTGCAGATCCTGAACCCCAGAACTGACTACAGCTAGGCAGATAATATAAGTGGGAACATTCAGTAGCTGGTTTACAGTGCTTAGATTTTTTAAAAACAGAAAAATAGGAATAAAAATCATTATGAAAGCCCAAAAAGTAGGACAGCATAGTCTTTTCTGTTCATTCTGCTATAAGGTGAGGAAATTAAAATCAGTAAGAGAGTTACATGCCTGAAATACATGCAGCTTCTTCATGTTTTATGAAGTACTTCTCTGGCACACAGACTTTTGATTTAGGGTTTTTTTGGATCTGTTTGCTCTATTAATGAAAAGCAATGTAGAGTGAAAGTATTTCCCTCTGCTTTATATAAACAGTGAACGTATCTGAGAGAACACAGGAACTGTCAAACTTCCATATCCTGTCTCTGATAGCAGTTATTATCACTGTAAGAAGAAAGCAGGCAACAGTAACAAGCTATCCCTATCAACATGGTAAGTTGTTCCCACCATCTGAAGTGGATTCATGCCTAGAAGATATCTATCATCAGAATAACTATGAAAAAAGTACAAATAATCTTGCTACTTTTACAAAGCAGCAGCCTGTTCCTTAGTCCTTTGGCTTTGATGTTAAATAAAAATTCCTGACCTTCTGGTGTATTTCCAAAAAGAACATCTAATTTCTCCATCATAGCACAAGATCCCATCTCTTGCTCAATTCTATTGCCTAACAACAGAAGACCGTTCTTTTTCCCAGTTGAGACACACACACTTCCAGTGCAGGATTGCCAATAGCAGCAAAAAGAAACAAATTGTACAAAGTTTTTACTCTACAATCACCCTCAAGATACATCAATGAGGTTCAAGTTATGTAGTGTGTTATCATTAAAAATCAGAAAAAATTATGACAACTTCCTACAGAAACGTTCTAGCAACAGCAAAGTAGTTTACCTTATATTCCCTACTTTAGCAATGATTACCTACAAGACTTTAGTGAACCCAGTGTTGCTTCTCAGCATCAGACAACATAGTGTGGGAATGTCATTCTGACCTTCATAGAATGCCTTTAATTTTTGAGGTATATTGTGAAACCAGTCAAAAGAACAATTTTCAATTTTTCTTCCACAGCTCTGGTACTTCATTTACCTATAAAAAGTCATGTCTTTTTCAATTTTCTTTTTCAATTCACGTTTGAGATTACTTTGAAGAAGGAGCTTTTTCACTGTGAGTGCTGAATATTCCCACTGGGCAAACTGCAAAGAAAATTTAACATAAAATAGGTTTAAATAAGCTTTATAATAATATTGCCCTTTGTAAGCCCACTTAACTTTCTCCATCAAAAGCTTCAAAAATGTTATTCTTTGATATCTGAGGTCACATAAATTCATTTTTTTGTGATAGTGAAAAGTTACAATGAAAATGTCTTCTTGTATTGAGTGGGAAATAAGTGACTTGGATTTAGATGAAACTTTGGAGTGTGCTTTTGTAGCTCATCTTAATATTTTGTTTTGCAGTGCACCTTAATACCTGCTTATGTTCCTCTTGTTGCTGGGTATTATTAGATCAGATAAGTAGAACATTAGCATAGGATTTCAAAGTTAACTGGTTTTCTTTATCTTTGGCATCCAGCCCTCCTATGTCAGGCAAAAAATAAAACCTAGAGAGACCTGCTGGGTTAGAGCACTCAGCATATCTCAATACAAGCTGCTCTTCACAGACAGGATTTGGTGACGTTTGTTCCAAAATCCACCATGTTGAGACTTCCACAAATTCTATCAAAAGTCTCTTTCTTCATAGATTTCACTCTTAAGCTTTCACATATTCAAATCTTAATCATCCTGTTGTATTGGCTTCTAGCTCAGTAGACTATACTAAATAATTTCTCTTTTTCTTTATATTCGTATATGCAAAATTATAAGCAACTACAAGTTGGTTTTTGCTTTTTTTCCTTGTTTTATTTTTTTTCGACCATTTTTCTGAACTAATGATATCAGGACAGAGATGAAGGCCATGTCACAGCTGAGTATGAAAGAAGAGGGACCACAAAGAATGAGGCCATTGAGTGTTCTTACAGTAAAAGGAAACAGCTCAAAGTTAGCATGAGATACACTGGGAGACAGCACAGAGATGCAAACTTCCAAATAACTTACACTGCCAACTATTCTGTTGAATAAATAATTAGTAATTGACTAATCTCCTTTAATTTTCCAAACTAAAAACAATGTGAAGAGTTATTACACAACAGAAAGAGGGAAAGTATAATGTTTACATTCTTTTCACATAGCAATATCATTATATATGCAGTGTGCATGCAGAATTAGCTGAATAAAAATAGCAGACCGTATAAAAAGAATTTGAACTAAACTGTTCAGTCTTTCAGGATGTTGGATATCTGCATTATTTTCTCCATAAGTAGTTTGATTAAGTCAGGATCCCCACAAAGGAAAGACTTACTATGAATCACCTCTAGTTCAGCAGGCCTTTCACAAGGCCACAGGAATGTTCCCACTCTGAAACATACATTTAATTGGAAGGAATTAATCAACTGTTTTGAGTAGAAGAAAAACACAATAAACTCAACCTGCTGAGAGCTTAGTACTTAGGATACTTAGTTCAATAGTAAATTGTTTCATAATTTTTAGATGATTTCTCTACCTTACTAAGAACTTGAAATATCTTCAGCATAGAGACAACTGGATTCCCAACTCTCCATTCTGTTGTTCTTTCCCTTCTCACTCCACGTTCAGCATGAACTTTATTTTATATATAGATGTTGCTAACTATTGTCTAAGAAATATTTATAGAGGATTCCTAAAATTGTTACAATTTCACATGTTACTTTTCTACCACTACACCTGGAAAACTTCATTATTTCCAAAACATGAACAAGTTAAATTTTGTGTTATGACGGAGGCCAGTACTGCAGAGCAATCTAGTCATTCCACAATGAAAAGGAACACTGCATTGCAACACAAAGGTCTCTGAACAGCCTGTACAATCACCAGCTGATACCACGTCAATGCTAATTAAATAGAGTTGACACAACTTTTGTAAGAAGGTATGAAGAAAGATGTCTCAACTTGGGAAAACTTGTATGGTTTTCTTGAGTAACATTCTGTCTTAGGAAGTACCTGATTTATATAATGCTTACCAGTTCTACCTGGGAAAGAGACAAACATTATGTGTATGTACTCAAAGCTGAAAAGAAACATAAATTAATCTGCTTGAATGCCATGAAAGTAGCGCATAATAAATAGATAGTGTAAGAAAGAAAAACAACTTATTTGTACAGAGTAATTCAGATTCCAAAGTAAAAAGATTCTTGGTGCTTGTGGTGGATAGAAATACACAGAGATTACACAGGTTATTACAATAATACAACCCTTTTCTCAGAATAGTTGCTAGATGAGACATAACTAGCCAGGTGCCTTCTGAATTTAACAAAATCCGCAACACAAATGCATAGAAGATAGTATTGCTTCACTGATCACAAAAGTAACATTTTACATTTATTTAAACAAAAATATTTTTATATGTTCTTAATTACATCTCCCTTTTAGATGATTCCATTGTGCTATCTTACATGGTAGCTACCTATATGGGGTTATCTGAATGTTTTTCATATGAGCAGATTATTCACTTGAAACCAAGGATTATCCACTTTTGAGTAGGTAAAAAGGACAGATAAATAACCTCTTTGCATGCAGCACAGTACTCCCAAATTCATTAGGAGAGACTAGATAAGAAAAGTTTGAAGCAAGACAATGTACTGTCATGGTTTATCACCATCTGGCAATTAAGCCCCACCCAGTCACTTGCTCACTTCCCACCTTGGTGGGATGGGGAAGAAAATCAGAAGGGTAAAAATGTGAAAACTCCTGCACCGAAATAAAGATGATTTAGTAGGCAAAAAAAGCTGCACGCACAAGCAAAACAAAATCAGGGATTCATTCACTACTTCCCAATGGCAGAAAGCTGCTTAGCCATTTTCCAGGAAAGCAGGGCTCCATTGTTTGTACTCATTACTTGTGAAGACAAAACATTATAACTCCAAACATCCCCCCACTTCCTCCTCCTTCCCCCAGCTATTATTGCTGAGCACAAATGTCATATGGTGTAGGAATCCCTTTGGTCACTTGGGGTCAGCTGCCCCACATGTGTCCCCTCCCGGCTCCTTGTGCATCCCCAGCCTACTTGCTGGTGTAACACCATTGTGAAAACACTCCTTAGCTATAATTAAAACACCCCTGTATTACCAACACACCTATATTATCTGTCACAAATACAAAACATAGCACCACATGAGCTACTATGAAAAAAAATTAACTCCATCCCAGCCATAATCAGTACACTCACACAAACACACACAAAAACAATCAGAACAAATAAAACACTTTAAGAAGATAAAAGTCAAATATGCAATCAGAGTCAGCTCAGCCCAATTTATAAACCAGTTGTTATAAGCCACAAAAAGAGAAAAAAAGCTCAAAAAGGAGGGGTGGAGGCAGTCCCTCTGAAATCACTATTTACTCAACATTTTCCACTTAAGGAAAGTAAAACATCATCAAATGCTAGAGGACAGGTGTGTACTTTAGGGTTTTGGTTTTTAATTATTTTTTCCTGTGAAAGCAGATGTACACAAATACAAACCAAACAACTCCACCAAGGTTTTAAGCTAATATTTTGGGGGAGAAGAGTGACGGATGTTAAGAAAAGCGCCTGACAGCTTTTTTTCTGGAAATGTTTGTGAAGTAGGTCTTGGTCCACTTAAACACCTGATATTGGAAAAAATGAACAAAAGAAATAATAATAAAAAAATCAAGGACACAAACAAACATGGGCAGCAAAAGTATCCTTGGGGCTTTCTTTCCTGTCTCTGTTTCTAAAAGAAATGTTTGCTATTAGCTTATATGAGGAAACTGTTTTGGCTGGATAAAGGAAGAGCTTTGGCTACCATGATCCGAGGACTGCACAGACAACAAAAGCAGCAGTTGTACATGCATTAAATACACCAGGAAAAGAAGACAGTTTCTGACACATCAGACTAGCTTCCACTTCGAGCAGTGTGTAGAGAGGAACAAAATCCCTGCGGGCAAAAAGCTCCATATCACACTGAATACCAACCGGAGCATTTCACATTGGATACCAACTGCAATTTATCATGATAGTCTCAAGTCTGCCTCTGATCTCTCTCTTCCCTTTGATAAGATAAAAGCATCCCAAACATCTGCAGCAACTAGAAAGAATAAAACCTCTCTTTCAAATGGACACATCAGCAAGGAAGTCCAAGACATTGTGTGACAGCTGAGCAAAATAAGTGTCACACTGTTGTTCATCTGAAGCAACAGAGCTCTCCATGAGCTGAAAACACGTGGGGCAACAGCACGTGGGTAAAGTTCAGCACTGAATTGTGAAGCTGGCTTCAAGGCAGCAAGGGCTCGGAGTAGCAGCTGTCACAGCAGACAGAGTAGCATGAGGTCCTAGTTAGAATCATTTGGCAGATATGCAAATGCTGCAATTTAGAGGAGCAAATGCATCTACTCTGCAGAGACCAAATTCATTCTCCTGTCCAGTGAATCTACTTCAGAGGGGCTTTCCTGTTATGAGTCATTTGCTACTTTAAATAATATAAATACTGCATATTTGTTGTCGAAATTCGCTAAAACTAATTCAAGGAAATGCCCAGCAAATCTCAAGTGTAAAATCACAGCACTGAGGACTGGAAAAAAAGTCAGCTGCTGCAGTAGCAAAACCAGTAAGGTTTGTTGCTGTACCCTGGCTAGAGAATGCCAATATCCACAGCAGTGACAAGTCAACGTGCATCTAAGTCACTGCTTGCAAAGCCGCTGTTGGTGTGATATTTTTAGTTCTTTGTGTTGCATCCTCAATATCTACAAGTGTTGGTATGCTGCAAACAAAACTGAAAATGTCTATTAATGTTTATTAGCAGCTTCTCTTTATTTTAAAGGATGAATCATCTGTTGGCTCCCTGAAACTCTGAGTTAATCTCAGCCACTCCTGCACTGACTCATACTCACTACTATTATTATTATGCAGACTCCAGTGAGATACTCCAGTCCATATTACTAGTGCCATAACACACATCTGATTCACCACAAAGAGCATATTGCCAGTGAGCACACTATGATTCCAGAATGTACATGACAATAGAAATATAAAATCAGAAATCTGAAATATTTTTGTTAGAGGATTAGCAATGTGACAAGGCACTTGATAGCTCTAAACAATACATTGTTGCTTGAGTGATTCAGATCTAATTAGAAAGTACAAGGGAGCCCTACAAAGCCCTAAGGACACAGAGAAGGAAACAATGCACTTGCAGGCAGTACATCATCAACCAGGAGCTTCCTCATTCATGCTCTTGACTTCAGAAAAAAAGAGGAAACGCACTCTGACCCCAAGGGACCATTTTCATCATTCAAGTTTCTCCAGACTCTTGAAGAATCTATTGTAAATGTACACACACCTGGCAATCTCTCCACTAAAGGGTGTTGCTAGGAGCTTACCACTATCACATATGACAGGTGCTTATAATAAGATCCAGAGCAAGTCAAGATTGTCAGGGCTCGACATGTCAATCTTTACAACTCCAGAACTACCATACTAGAAACATGTAAAATAAAAGACATTATTCCTTAAACCTATTAGCTAAGTACCCATTTCCTAATGATTTCAGAGATAGTAGATCATGTAGTAGCATGATCCCTTAATAGACTATGTAGCTTCAGGTTACAAACACCCTGCTGTGACTTTACCAGTAAAGTTTGTATCCAGGTCACATAATACAGCCACAACTCCTATCCATCTCTGTAGCAAACCAATTATGTGGTCTACTGCCTTTATTCTAAAGCAGCCTCCCACCTCTACTGAGTTGTTTTTTTGGATTTGTTTTGGTTTGTTTTTTCCTTCTTCAAGTGATATTTCCCTTTTCTGTTCCTCCCACTAGCTTTTACTACTTGGAAACAGAGTAGGAGAATAATGCACAGGTCCATCAACACATAAGATGGATTAAAATATACTTGTGAGCTTGCTTAGACTGTAATGCACAGACCCTTTGGAAGTGAAAAATAACAAAATAAACCAACCTCATTCTATTTTTGTTAGATGTGGAGTTGGAAAGGATAAGATAGAAAGAAGAAATAACTTCTAACTCTTAACTACAAAAAGATACTTTTCCCTACTTCTCATACCTCCCTTTAGTAAATAAGAAGTCAAAAATTTGCTACTGAATTTAACATGAAATGTGATTACCAGACAGGATCATCTGTGCGATTATACTCAATATTCGAAAACACCACAGAGGATAAGACTAATTACTGGTAATCAGCCCTCTTCCCTTGCACAGTCAAAACTAGACTTAACTTTATGAAAAAATCTTCATTGAGTCTGATGTCCTGTCCTGTGCAAGAGCCATCTGCATACCCTCTCATGCTCTGAATCACTCAATAATATGTTCAATGTTTTTTATAGCTTGCCAAAGGCTAATCCAGACAGAACTGTTAATGCAGACTTTTTTGCATAGAAAATTTCACCTTAGAAAGCATGTGGAAAACTTTAAAATACAGGAAGATTTTAGTTACTTTGTGAGTTAGTAATTTATACAGTAATTAAGGTAAAATCCCATTCAAAGCAGAGAATGTTTTCATACTCTAAATACATGCTACTTGGCTTTTAAAGTTATTTTAAAATCCTTTTTGGTTTCTATAGCTTATCCATAACGTTCTGACAGTTCTAACATGCTTCTGATTGTCACCTTCCCCCGTCCCCATAAATCGTAGCTGCTTTTCTTTTTCCAGAAAAGCCTTTCTAAGCATTCCCTCTCTTCATTTTGCTCCAGTGCGTTTTCATTGACTCTTCTGATGGCTCTTCCCTCTACTCACTAGTTATTGTTTCCTTTTGCCCTTTTAAGTTCACATTTTCAAAGCTCCTGATAACAGCAGTCTTCTGGGTTGTTTTTAACCCAAAATTCTTTTTACAAGCTCTTGGGACTAGGAAGATTATTGCTTCTATCCTTATAGCACACAGCTTCCCCCTTCAAATTTTTCTTTTTTATTTTCTGATGAAGCATTTGCTACCTGAACAAATGAGAACTTGCTGTAGGATAAAAATGAAAAGGGCCAAATGAAACAAAACAGCAGATGTAATGTAAACTCAGCTAAGTCTTGCAATAATATAGCACATAAATAGGAACACAGTTCATACAGAAAAGTTAAAGAAAACCATAACTGATGTAAAAAAAGGTGTAAGAACCCATGACACACAGAAGTTGAATAAGGCAAATCGGGATTTACGCAATTCATTTACCTTATCCACCTTCAAATTTGAAATTAAAGAAACAATTTGTTCATGTTTTGTTTCTTTTCTGACTAACTGCACAAAGCCAAGATAAATCTGTTCAGTAAAACTGAGCAATAGTTGTAGTGACCTTGATGATGGATCTGTAAAACAATTGTGTTATATACACAACTACGGTCTTACTGACAAAACATTCAATTTACGTATAGCAATTCTCTTGTAAGTGATAAAACACATCACCATCACTGTTAGATGAGATAAGAATGGAGAGCTTTGATTAAAATTCAATGGTCTATTTTAGTACACAACTATGTGGGACTTGCACTTGAATGCTCCATGAAGTACTATCAGGAGGTGATGAAGTAGTGTGTTTTGAAATAGAGCAAACTGAGCACAGAGCAGCCTTGCACTGAGCTTGACAAGTAATTGACACACTTTGTGACTCAGCTTCGAGACTGTCAATGACCCAATAAACTCAGTAAGACAAATTGTTTTCAAGAAAAAAAAAATTACTACTCTGAAGGTAGTCAGATATTTCCCACACAAAGTTCATATATGTTCTTTTGTCTTCAAAATGCTGTGGAATAACTGAATATCTTCAAGGATTAAACCCTATTTCTCTCACTCTGACTTTTCTATACAATACTGAAGTTCAAACTTTTCTGGGCCACTTCTCTAAGTAAACAGTTTGCTCCAAAGAATAAAATAATCTCATCTCTAATTTTTATATGATTTTTGAACATAAAAATCCACCCTTTTAAAGATTTCACTGGACAATGTAATTTACCCCATTTTCCACCGTATCCCTTTAGTCCTAATTCAAATTTAATTTCTACATTTAAATTATTTTCACTGTCTTGCTAATACTGGAATGCAAGGTATATGATATCTGTCATGCCTAATCTGTCATGTTTGGCTTGGCTAACAATTTTCAGCCAAGTAAACTCAATGCAGGTTTGTTATTTCTGTGTATCTTTGATTATAAAGTCCTCAGGGCAGTGACTGAGATCTCAACAAAGTACTGAAATCTACCAAACAAACATCAGTAGTTAACCTGTGCAGTAAGTTTCCATGACTTCACTGATTGCCAAACATTTTCACTACAATGATTGCCAGGCAGCTAGGCAAGTTCCTGAACATTGTATCACCTTCAGAAGCCGATATAAATTTAAGCAGCATATTGAAATTATTCAATAACCTAGGTGACATAACACAAATCCTACCAGGCACCAAGACAGTAAACATATTGGCACCAAACCACTGGTTGTTGGGATTAACCAAACATATTCTTTGTTGTCTATCTTCCATACACTGGTGGGATGTTCTTTCCATCATATCTTAATACACTTTGGGACAGCTATATTGCTAATCAGTAATGTATCTGTGTAATCAGTAATGTAAAGCACAAAGCCTCAACACTTCCTCAAAATCCATACAAAAGTCGTTGCGCCAAACAGATAAATAGGACAAAAGGACAAAGAAACTTGTTAGACTTCCAAGACTGTAGCATAGTTTTTTGTGCACTGCTACAACACGGCAAGGTACTTGATACCACACCATTACATTTTACATGGTGATGATAGATGGTTCCTTCTTACTGAAGTCCCACTCAACTTTTTCCACTTTCCCATGGCTACAGTCAAATCAAGTTGTAGGAAGCTTAAGTTTTCACATTCTGGCTTTTCATTACTACTACGTTCAACTTGGAGCAAAACAGCACACAACCAGCATTTTAAAGCATAGTTGATTGCATTCTGTAACAATCACTTGGTTCCTATCCATTCCTTATCACTTCTACTTCGATGATAGATCTACAAGTTGAAATCAATAGAAATAATACACAAGATATTAAATATACTCTTAATGCCCTATTTGGGCAAGACACATTGACCATGGTTTGACTTTGATTCTTTTCCAGCTACATGTTTGCCTTTTCAGGTGCTTGGGAACATGGCAGGGGAGGGAGGAGGGGAGCGTATTTTAAGCAATGTCAAGAAAATTAAATAACTCCATTTTACAAATAAGATCACTTGCCTTAACTGGCAACTCTCAAGAACTGTGTGCGAAAGCCAGCTGGAGTATGTATCAGTGGTCATTTTTTATTATACGGATTAGATTATTTACACTGATTAGAGCAAGATATCATGGATGCAGTATGCAGAAATTCTTAGATGTCAGAAGAGCTCATCACTGTAAGGAAATGGCCTTTTTCTCCTTTTTGGGAGAAAGAAAAACCAGCAAATACAGTGTAACTTTGTAAACTTTTTCTGCAATTTATTGATCCCTGACATGTATAGAAGAGCATTTATAGTTCCACTTCCAAAGCACATGCTACAGCCACACATACTGTTTGACAAGTGCTTAACCTCCAGTCTCTCTGCCTCTCCACCTTCCTTGAAGTGATTTTATTGTTTCTTTTACAATGATGCCATTAGTATAAGCAGAACCAAGTTAAATCCACAAATATAGTAAAAAAAACTCAAAACAACATGCATGGAATATTAGTAAATCACTATTTCTTTTGAGAGCATAATTCTGCCTTGCTCCTATGCTTGTAACACGAACAGTAGTTAATAACAAGTAGAGGATTGAATGCATTATCAGGCCTGAAAACTGTATGCACACACTGATAAAGAAAGGGACCACAGGTGTTTTCCTTTCCTTTTCATATAGGCAGAATTTCTGACTATACAATAATGCACAGAAATCTGTTTTCAAGCACTTGGTGAGTCAAATTCAGACAAAGTAGCATTAACTACCCAGTGTGAAAAATTCTATTTTATCAGTCCAATACTGAAATATACAAAATATAACTTTGCCCATTTTCCTCCCTTGTAAGACATGAAAACACAGCTGCTGATTGCCTCTGATTAGTAGAAATTCCCATACCATTTGCCAAAGATCTGGGATAATGCAACTATATATAATTTGCAGTCTTATATTATAAATTGCCCTTTTGACTGGAAGAATAATTCCTCTTTTCTGCTCCAAGACACATCAACATGTTATTAGTATCAAATACACATTGTATTACAGTAATTTATTATTTTATGATGTAGACAGTGAGTTAGAAAATTTCTTTCAAGTACCTATTGCACCTAAATTTTAATTTGTTATTTCCAAGACTTCAAAATACTCTAAATAAGTGCTTTGAGAGTCTTTCATTTGCTTTTGAATGTTTGCACCAGTTCTGTACAAATGAAAACACATAGAACTCACAAACAAGCAGACAAAACTACTGTTCTTTGGCCACAAGAAACAACAGCTAAATAACAAAGATGCAAAGGTTATTTCTTGACTTAAAATGTACTATTTAACTGACACATGTATCAAACCTCCCCCAAAGGCCAATATACTGATCCTTATTGTCACAAAATGATGCACATCTAGAACACCCATGTGGAAGATTATTCACAAATCCACCTTCAAGAAGCCAACGAAACAGAAATTATCATATTTTTGTCCCCAACTCCTCTCCTCCCAGTACACACAGGATACATCTGTGGAATAAACGTTATTGCGGGATCTGTGTTGATATGGACAATATTCTTTTTGCTTCAAACAAATTAAGAATAGTTTTATTTATTTTTCTGGTATTTGAATTTACTTACTTTCTCAAAGTGGTTCCATAATGCCTTTTCTTTTCCTAGTAGCTTCAGATAGCCTTTTTGTTTCATGAACTTGCAGAGTTGCATTTGAAGTCCACATTGTGCTACACAGATAAACCTCTTCTATGTTCAATGGTGCAAATAGTAACTTCACTACTGATAAACATTTTTGAAAGTTCAAAGATTCAGAGGAGAATAAAGTGTGTATTGAGCTTGTGTGGCAGGGTTTTGGTAGTGAGGGGCCTACAAGGGTGGCTTCTGTGAGAAGCTGCTCAAAGCTCCCCCTGTGTCCGATAGGGCCAATGCCAGATAGCTCCAAGACAGACCCACCACCTGCCAAGGCCAGTTCATCAACATGGAGGTACCACCTCTGTGATAATGTATTTAAAGAAAGGGAAAAAGAAAAACCATGCACAATGGCAACTTCAGCCAGAGAGAGGAGTGAGAATATGTGAAACAACTCTATGGACACCAAAGTCAAGTGAAGGAGGAGAGGGAGGAGGTGCTTCAGGCACAGGAGCAGAGATTTTCCTGCAGACCATGGTGAAGACCATGGTGAAGCAGGCTGTTGCCCTGCAGTCTACGGAGTGGATATCCACTTGCAGCCCATAGAGGACCCTGTGCCAGAGTAGATGAATATTCTAAGGCTGTGAACCTGTGGGAAGCCTGCGCTGTAGCAGGGTCATAGCAGAACCTGTGGATTCAGAGAGAGAGAGGAGCCCACACTGAAGCAGGTTTGCTGGCAGGACTTGTGACCCTGTGAAGGACTCGTGCTGGAGGAGTCTGTTCCTGGAGGACTACACCCCATGGAAAGGACCCACCTTGGAGCAGTTCATTAAGAACTGTAGCCAATAGGAAGGACTCACATTGGAGAGGTTTGTGGAGAACTGTTTCACATGGGAGTGACCCTATGCTGAAGCAGAGGAAGAGTGTAAGAAGTCTCCCCCTGAGGAGAAAAGAGCAGCAGAAACAATGTGTGATGAGCTGCCTGCAGCCTGTACCATCCCTGTACCCCTGCACTGGTGGCGGAAAGAGGTAGAGAAAATCAGAAGTAAAGTTTAGCTTAAGAAGGGAGGGGTGGTGGGAAGGTGTTTTTACAATTTGGGTTAACTTCTTACTATCCTACTCTGATTCGATTGGTAATAAATTAATTTTTTTCCCCAAGTCAAGTCTCTTTTGCCCATGACGGTAAACTGGTGAGTGATCTCTCCCTGTCCTTATCTCAACCCATGGGATTTTTGTTATGTTTTCTCTCCCCTGTCCAGTTGAGGAGAGTGGCTTTGGTGGGCACCTGACATCCTGTTAAATTCAACCTACACAGTGTTACTTTTAAATGAAAAATGAATCTACCTACAAACATTTAAAAAAATCTGGCTATTCCTAATTTTTCCTACTGGACAGTATTAAAAGAAAATCTGGCAGAACATACATTAACATCTTATAATATCAAGAAAAGCACATGGGTCTGAAAATAGTCTTTGAATGCCTCTCAGCTCTGTTCAAAATGCCTATCTGCATTGTGAAAGTCCTTTTTGGGAATTCCTAGATTAAATAATCTATCAGATATTCTGTCCAGGTCTTTCTGAAGGTCAGTCATAACAGTCATCTCCAGAAAGCCTCCCAACTACTTTTTCTAATCCTTTTGCAGATGCAGCACTTGCTCCTGTATAATATACGAAGTTTTCAAGTGACATCTGCTGGACATTGCCTAAAACAACACGTACAAAAAGATGTGGTTTTGTCAAAACACAGTTTCGTGATTTTGGTATTCTTCAAGACGCGCTGCTCTATGAAGTAAAAACTTAGGAGATTCGTAATCTATCTTCATGATTAAGGAGTTTTAAAAGTCAGAATACGGATTTGTGGATGCACATGAAATTCCACTCCCTGATCGGCCACAGAGAGCAATTGGTCCTGAATTAAATATACAACAGCAAAATTCAAACAGATATAAACACTTAATGAGTGGCACCTTCTTACACTGAGCATAGGCATTACATAATACCCTCTACTAGCTTCTCAACAGGGGCAACCCCACGAAAAAAATCTATCAGTCTCATCTTGAAAAAATGTAAAACAATTGAATCACACAGAATCACAGAATGTCAGGGATTGGAAGGGACCTCAAAAGATCATCCAGTCCAATCCCCCTGCCGGAGCAGGAACACCTAGATGAGGTTACAGAAGAAGGCGTCCAGGCGGGTTTTGAATATCTCCAGAGAAGGAGACTCCACAACCTCCCTGGGCAGCCCGTTCCAGTGTCCTATTACCCTCACTGAGAAGAAGTTTCTTCTCATATTTAAGTGGAACCTCCTGTGTTCCAGTTTGTACCCGTTACCCCTTGTCTTATCATTGTTTGTCACCCAGAAGAGCCTGGCTCCATCTTCGTGACACTCCCCCTTTATATATTTATAAACATTAATGAGGTCTCCCCTTAGTCTCCTCTTCTGCAAGCTAAAGAGACCCAGCTCCCTCAGCCTTTCCTCATAAGGGAGATGCTCCACTCCCTTAATCATCTTTGTAGCCCTACACTGGACTCTCTCCAGCAGTTCCCTGTCCTTCTTGAACTGAGGGGCCCAGAACTGGACACAATATTCCAGATGAGGTCTCACCAGGGCAGAGTAGAGGGGCAGGAGAACCTCTCTAGACCTACTAACCACCCCCCTTCTAATACACCCCAGGATGCCATTGGCCTTCTTGGCCACAAGGGCACAGTGCTGGCTCATAGTCATCCTGCTGTCCACCAGGACCCCCAGGTCCCTTTCCCCTACACTGCTCTCTAATAGGTCATTCCCCAANGGAGGAGTCTGTTCCTGGAGGACTACACCCCATGGAAAGGACCCACCTTGGAGCAGTTCATTAAGAACTGTAGCCAATAGGAAGGACTCACATTGGAGAGGT
>VYZX01014721.1:0-11012 GCA_013401335.1 Brachypteracias leptosomus
GAAGAGCTGGAGGTTTGCTTTCGAACAACGCTTGCCTTTGCACTGACACTCAAAACATTTTTCAGCTGTAGAAAATAGATGATTGGACTAATAATACATAAAACTAATAACCAGGAAGTCAGTTTCCTGGATTTGTGGCTAACTTTCTAAACAGCATTTTCATTCAACAATTTATATAATCCCTGAAAATTATTCTATCAAGTCATAAACAATGTTTGCTATTCAGAACTGATGATTCATTCCTTGTTTTTCAAGTAGAATGAAATAAATAATACCTGGTTTGAACTGTGTAAAAAAAACTTCTACTCTCAGAAAATACAAATCCTCTTAGTATTTGTATCTTAGTATATATACAGCCATTTCCTCAGGTAACCTCTTTACCAATACACAAATGTTTCTGTCTTCTGATCTGAAATAGCACCTACAAGCAGGTCACTGTTGAAAAAACAAGGCACGGTGGGAAGTATGGTTTAACATTTTAAAAGTACCTTTTCATAGAAGACTATCAATCACAAGAGAAAAAGATGAGGAAAGCAAGATTACATATATAATATTAAGATGATGTCCAGGAGTGCTGTTTTATGAGATAAGTGATTTAAAATTAGCACTAGCAAGTTCTGGATTTGACCAAAAGGAGAGTAAGGTTTACTACATTCCCTAAAGGTATCCAAGAGATAACAAAAATCTAAAGAAAATATTGTATTTTCTCACACAGTGTAGATAAAGCTCAACCATTGAAAATTGTCACAAAGGTAACAGATAACATCTAAAAGTCCAGTTTAATTCCTTCAGTGGACAATGCTTGTGAAAGAAAGCAGAAGATGGTGAGGGAACAGGATAAAAACTGACATAGTTTTTATAATGCTGCAAAGTAGAAAAATCTGCTTGGCATACTCCCTTCACAACATTGTGTAAATCAGGAATTCACCAGTGCAGCAAGAAGTAACTGCAAAGACCGAAAAAAAAAAAAAATTGATACCATGAAAGGGTTGGTTATAATATTCTATTGTATTATAGTCTCAGAATGCCCAGTGCACTTCAGATGACAAGCAACCCGCTCATATAATTTTTTTGTTCTGGATGTCACAGTTCAGCACCTTGTTTAAATTTATGTGTAAAAATGTTGTGAACTAAAGACTTTTTACTGTTCAGCTTGAAAATTCAATTTGAATAATGGCAGCATGCGAGTGCGTGTTTTCTTCTGCATCACTGGAAGTTAGACAACATCATTCAGCCACTACAATTAACTAAAGTGACAGACACTAAGATATTTTCAACCATAATGGCAGTGATAGGAATATACTGGAGCAGAAATTTATAGATATTCACATGGTTTAGGATGCACTGTAATGATAATCATCTGCTGCAATTTCAAAACACTGGCAACATAAAACAAAACACTCCAACAAGACAGAAAGGGACCAAAATAAATTACATTCTCAAACCTTATTTATTGCTGATGTATTCTGCAGCAAGTAGGAGCTTTGGTTCATGACATAGCAGAGTTTCAATCTTGCAGTTAGAGGTACTTTTTCCTGACCCTTTTACTACATAGCATTTGGCTCTGCAATTCATTGAATTCACTGACATTATTCATGGGGATAAAAACTGCTGAGGTAAGTAAAAATTGAGAGTAGATTTTTACTTTGTCAATCTGCAGGAATACATTGGACTATTCTCTGAAATCCTAATTGATGAGTTTTCTTAACAGTCTTTAATTGTTTGTTTCTTAAAATCACAATAAAAACAAATGCTGCATTGTTGGTAAGACAATCTGTGCAGAATTGGAGAACTGAAGGAAGGGAGAACCATTTGTTTTCCTTTTATTTTATGCTGTGTGAACTTCAGATTTCTTCCAAACTAAGCAATGATTTAAAAGCCTCGGGTAATATTACACAAGTAGCTATAACTAAGAGTTCTTAGATAAATGCTGTAGAGTCTAGTGTGAAAACACTAAATGCAAAGCCTTGATAAGCTTGATCACTTTGCATGTTACTGCATGGGTTTCCCCCCCACTTTCCCCCCCCAATTCAAGGCCTATGGATCCAAAAGCCACTATGTTCAGTGGGCTTGCTTAATGCCCTGCAGGCAATGCTTGGTCATTTACATGAGCAGAACAGTAATGTTACTAGCGTCTGCAACATCAATGGATATGAAATATAATCAATGCATTATTTCAAAAGGAATATTATGGCTTTGTATATGTAACTGCACAACAATTGTGTTAAAATTGGGGACATTAATCAATCCCAAAGTGTTGATAATAAGAAAGCCTGGAAAAACCTGTACAAATTGCACATTAAACCATTGCCCTGCCCTGTATATACTGCAGTACAACCAACATGTCTAAAGAGCGTCACAGAATGCTTGTCTGTTGCTTTACCTATAGCTGCTTGGAAAACACAACAATAATATGGTTATAATGGAAAAAAGAAACCTGAGAGATGTGTCAGTAGATATGTTTAAATCATCTTTTAAAATCTACCTGATACTGGAGAAAACACAGAGATTAAATAAATACACACGAAGACTGAAAACACCAAATCAAGTATTTTTCCAGTCTTCACAGATATACAAAATCTATGAGAGGCAGCAAACCTTGAGACTCAAGAATCTTACATGATTGCCTCAGCTACTGAAAGCAGTAATTTATATTTAACTGAAGTATAATTTATCCTCAGCTGATTTAGGTTCCAGAAAAAAAAAATCCAGTTTTGGTTTGAATACATCAAATGCAAGGTCCCATATTTTCCTTGATAGTTCTGCTGCTTAATCATTCTTCCATAAGCAATGTCTAACCTACATTTTAGTGGCTCTCCCATTACTAGCCATTAGTTCTAGTAGTATCTTTCCATGCTGGACTAAACAGCCCTTTAAAACTTAACATTCCCTCTGTATTGGAAGAAATATGGAAATGCCTTTCTTACAGTGTAAAACCATATTCTTTAGAATTTTGAATCATTTAGGAATAGTTTTCTGTATTTATTCTGCATATCTTCTGGCTGAAAATGAGAATAAAAATCCATCATCCTCACATAATAAAAATATGACCACCAGAAAAGCAGAATAAAATAGTTGCTAGGTGCTACTATTTTTTATAACTATATTTACAAATTGACCATTTATTTCTGTTAAGCATCATAATCAATTATTAATAAGGTACTGTGGGTTTGGGTTTTGGTGTTTTTTTGTTTTAATTCATATGTTAAAAAGTCTTCTTTTGTTTTACTTTTTTCTTTCCCTTTTATAGTCCCATCAATTTTGATTGTCCGTATTCATTTCTTGCAGCAAGCTATATACCCTAATACCCATTTTTGCTATTTTTCTCTATTCTTTACAGTTTTTATTTTTAATTTCTCTGTCTGAAGTTAGAACCTCCAATGGATTAGAAGGGGCTTTTAGCAAAATTTTGCTTTGGTGAGTATGTAATCCTGTATTTTCAAGAGTCAAATTCTTCTTCTTAAAGAATTTCAATATTCTAACGGGCACAGATTTTCCCTGCTTTATAAATCACTGTTTGATGTGTTGTAAACATGCTTGCTACTGATTAATAGATAATGCTTCCCTAGTCTCATTCTACATTAAGCATAATCTAGAATTATCTTAATTCAGGAGTATTTTTTGAAAATTTCCACATAATACTGTGAAACATGTTGCAGAAATGAGTGAATTAGAAATATACTATTACACTCACCAGTTAACAGCTATTAATACATTTCTAGTTCCCAGGATAATTCACAAACAGTAACCATATCCACAATAGTTTTTAGTCTTAATGGGTATCATAGGGGTAAATTGTCAGTGTATTCAGTTTATTCTGTAGTATCCAAAAAAAATTTTAACAAGATGGTCTAAACCCACACAGCTAGCAACAAAGCAACTGTGCAGCCACCCGCCCACTCCTACTCCCCTTTGGCTGGATGGGGAAGAGAAAATACAACAAAAGGCTTGAGAGTTGAGAGAAAGGACAAGGTGGGCACACTCACCAGTTACAGTCATGAACAAAAGGCAGACTCAACTTGGGGAAACAAAATCAATTTAATTTAAACAATAAAACCACCACCAATTTACCAATTGAATAAAAGTAGGACAGTGATAAATACAAGGGGATCTTAAAAGATCTTCCCCCCACCCTTCCCCTCTTTCTGGGCCCAGCTCTGCTACCTCCTGCCCCCAACAGTGGCACAGGAGGACAGAGAATAGGGGGTTGCAGTCAGTCCTCCTAGTCCTCCCCTGCGGCAATGTGGCGTCTCTCCCACAGGAGACAGTCCTCCACAAACTTCTCCTACTAGTGAGAGTCTTCCATGGGCTTTAATCCTCTCAGCAACAGACTGCTCCAGCCCAGGCTCCTCTCAGTGTCACAGCCTGTCGGTAGCAGTCCCCTGCTCCTGTGTGGAGATCCTTCCTGGGCTGCAGACAATTCATCTCCACTGTTGATCTCTAAGGGCTGCCAGAGCTCAGCGTGCCATCTCACCATGGGCCAACAGGGAATGGTTGCTCCAGCATGTCTCCCTCACTCCTTCCTCACCGACCTGTGTCCACATGGTTGTCTCTCTCACATCCCACTCCTCTCTCAAACAAAAGAACTCCCAAAATAAAAGAACTCGCCCAACAGGTTTTTCCCCTATTAAATATGTTGTCCAAGAGGCACTGATTGACTCCACCTTGGTCAGAGGCAAGTCCACCTTGAAGATGGGGGAGCTTCTCAAAGCTTCTTACAGGAGCCGCACCAGCCACAAACCCAAAGCAACAAGAAAAATATCAAGCACAGAATTTCTTCCAATTATCATCTTCAGACCAACAAGTAAATAAAACATCTTAATTGAGTTTTGAAAGACTTTTAACAAATTGTTGACCTAGAAGATCCATGACTTCATTTGGACTAGGTGATCCTTGAGGTCCCTTCCAACCTGGCATTCTATGATTCTATGATTCATTTACAAGAGGTTTCTACAGATGTACTGTCTAGCTTGGAAGCTTACATGCTTAGATGTCTCTTGAAGAATTATTATATAAGAATAGCATGTGTACAATATTGATGTTTTCCAAAGAACAATCTGATAACAGATATAAAATAATTCAACAACCTATCAAGTACAAGCGTTAATCTAACAAACGCCAGATAAAAATAAACTGCACAAAGATTCACAACTGTGTGCCAGATATAAGGAAGAGATGAGGTATCCTGTTCGAGAAGTATAGCAAAATTTCATCAGTCTGCTCCAGATTGTGGAAGAGAAAGAAAACATGTTCTTCTCCAAGGATACTTTACAGCAGCCTTCCAGTACTTTAAGGGGGCCTACAAGAAAGCTGGAGAGAAACTTTTTACAAGGGCATGTAGTGATAGGAGAAGGGGTGGCTTTAAACTGAAAGAGGGTAGATTTAGATTAGATAAGGAAGAAATTCTTCACTATGAGGGTGGTGAGGCACTGAAACAGGTTGCCCAGAGAAGTTGTGGATGCCCCCTTCCTGAATGAAGTTACTTAGACTGCATCACATAGACGTCTATTCAGATCTCAACTTTATACCAGAATTTTATTTGATTTTTCTGCTAGCTCACTGATATGCACAGTAACTATATTCTACTGTAATATGTTCTTTCCAAGACAACAACAATATTAAGTACCACCTCCTAAGAAAATCAAATGTCTGAATCACCCTTGGAAACCATTTCTTACAGAGATAATAATGCTATTCATTTTATTCACATTTTCCCAAGAGAATTCACATTCTGTGCACCTGAATATCCTGCCAATATGGCTCTCCACAATACCTCAAAACAAATTCATGAAAAAACCTCAGCCTGACTTTATCAGCTGAAATTCACAGCTCAGTTAATAGCTTACGAACAGGAGTCCAGTTTGAATAAGAAAACAATTCTGTATCACAGAGCTTTTATATATTCTGATTGTGATTACAGAGTAGGTCATTTTTCAAAATGTCAGACCATTTCTTATCAAAATGAGAATGACATGAGATGCACTCTGTCTTGTGTGACTTTGAACCTCAAACTAAGTCACTGAATTCACTAAATTAAAAGTAAATTGTGGTGGATACTTTGTACAAGGTTTATTACTTTCTGAAACCTGTGTTGTAGGTTTTCTACAGTTCGTTGAAATAGTGAACTATTAGCAGAAGTATTACACGTAGACAAAATGTATGTAATTAATCTCTCTCCTCTGCTTTGTCTTTTTAGCACCAATAATTTCACATAACCAACAAAATCATCCACACAAACTACAGGGAAAATTTTGCACTGCTGAAGTTATGAAATTATTTGATCAAGTGGTAATTATAGAATTCAGAGGCAGTGCTGATCAAGGCATATACCTTCATTTACAATGCTATTTCTAAAACTTCCTGGGTTCCTCTTGTCAAGTTAATACACTATCCCCCAAGAATATTAGTGTTGCAGCTAGAGGAGAAACACTAGATGTTACCCACCAATTGTGACATTTTTATTAAATTTCTGCAGGCTGTGAACATATCAGATTCAAAAAATACTCCTATCCATTCAAAAGTACAGTAGATTGCAATCTCACTAATCATAATGACTTGCCATGATCATTGGGCTCAAATTAGGCTACCGATGAATACGGAACAAATTACTTTCAAAGGTTGCTAGTAAGCTGAAGTTAATAATCATTTTAATGCTTAAAAAGAAATTATTCAGTTTAACAATACAAGAAGTTATAAAAAAAAAATTCCAATATATTTTAAAACATTCTAATAAACTAACATACAGTACTATTTTCAGTAGATCACTGGGACCATTAATTTCAACAAAAATTGTGATAATAGATATCAAGATGGAAATATATTGTTTCTTATCAGTTTAACAAAAAGCAGAGCTAACACACATGAATGTTACGCTGAAAATTTAACTACGAATCCGTTACCAGCTTTAACTCTTATGTCCACAATATTTGAACTGCCAAATGCAATCACTCACATGTATATGTATACATAACCAATTTTCAAGAGGTCTGTAATTCCAAGCATATTAAAGCAACCAATTTCAGATTTCACACATGCATTCTCTTTGGGAGCAAGACAACACAGAAGAAATACTAGATTAAAAATAAGAAGATCAAAGACAGAATTATCATTTCCGGTAGATTTCCCATGTGACTCAGAACTGACTACCATAACTTAAAAAAACCTTACACAGATATGTTTCACCTTAACAATATTCTTCATGCATTTGGACACACACCTCACTGAGATGCTGCATGCTGTGTATTTGCATTAACCAGTCCCAGAAACTAACATGCCCACAGCAAACAGACACAATGTTAAGAATAATCTTTTTTTATGAAGAGAATTATACAATAAACATTTCAATGCACCATGATCAGTAAATAGCAGACATTTCCTTTCATTATGTACCTCTTGGCTACCCTCAGCTGTTATTCAGTTATCTGTATCTGTGCAAAGATAGTGTCTCTCTTAGCAAAGTGGATTCAAAATATTATCTCATTAGGTAGTAGATATTCAAAGTTGGTTTACGTGAATATAAAAGTGCAAAGCACTGAAAACCAAAATTTGTTACGCTTGTGTTACCTGCTAAAGAACTTCCAGTAGCAATGAAACATCAAAAAGGCCTCAGAGAGCAGACTACCAGTTGACCAGAAAAAATAAAATCACTCAATAAACACATCAGTAAAATAAAAAAACTAACAAACTATGTATAATCCACCACATTAAGAACTATGACAATTCAGTTCATGAGGTTCTAAAGAAAGTGAATAGTAATGCTAGTGGAGAGATTTGCCAGACTAAAAGCTGTATAAGGATTGTGGAAACAGAATGAATGAATCAGAAATATTGTTGGCCCAGTGTAAGTCAGCCCATTTGACTTATATTCTGTACTATAGATAAGAATGCAAAATGTATATAAAATTTGGAGGATAACATCAAGCTTCCAGAGGTAGTCCGTGAACAGATCTTAAAGTTTAAATTTATTACATCCACTTGTCTATAGTTTTCTCTACCTTTTTTCATATTTCACACCACTGTTCAGTTCTCTTCCTGGGAGGCATTTATTAATAAATACAGTCTTACAAAATGGGAAAAATTACTTTGTCCACCAAGTCCATCCCTTTTGTTTTTCTTATCTTAGCTCTCCTGCTTTCATACTACAGTCATTTATCATTTCTTCATTTAAAACTTATCTAGCATTTGGCCTAACTTTCTGCATTCACCATAACAGTTTGGTATTTTGTAAAAAAATGGAGCTTGTTCATTGCTTAACATAGCATAGATTAAATTCTCTATTCTTCCAAGAATCATGTATTTTGTATTACAACTTACTGTGACCTCGACTTTGTGAAGAACTTGCCTGTCGTGGTTCTGTTTCTTTCATCAACTAAGGAACATTTCTTTGAAAGAAGCAGAAGACACAATGGGTTCTCCATATAAAGAATGAAAGGATAATCAGGTCATCATTGTTCAAAAGGACAATATCTATGCACCTGAACACAGGACTGAAAAATCACCTAGTCAGGCAACTACATAAAACATTTCAAATGTGGAAAGGTCAGTGAACACCCAATGCACATTTTTTTCAAATTGAGGTTAAATCCATGCACTACCTCAAGGGAGCTCTCTCCAGTAAACTTTAATTAGCAGCATGTGCCAAAGAAAATGACATAAGCAGGAAGCAGTTGTATTGGAATAATACTATTCACTGCCTATAAGTGGAACTAATGCTATTTTATTATGTACATTGGTTTGAATTTCATACAGGAATGGGAAAATGCAGGTACAATATAGCACCAGGTTTCCTCACTCCCATTCTCCTCTCCCAACCCCCTCGTCCTGCACTTTGTACAGCATGGCCAGTTATTACAGTCACTGACAGTGGGACAACAACAAAGTAGTTCTACCATAGATTCAAAAGCTAGAGTCAAAGCATCGAAGAGGAAAACTATTTTTAATACCCAATGATACCATTCAGCAGGCCTATCAGAGCCTATTGTGATATCACATAGATCAGGGTCTCAGGGTACATTTGTGATTTGTGCAATCCTGACCCAAACCAAATGTTTTAGAACTTTTTAACATACCTAACATATGTTTCATTACGGATATTCTACATTAAACATGTCGTATATCTGTAGTGTTTTCCTCTCCTCTTAATTATTCTCAAATTTGTTGAACATGAAAACAATTTCAAAGAACTGATAAATTATACTGTACTACCATCCTGAAAATTTCTTTCAGTCATGTTAATGTGAATTTACACAAAATTTAACTGGACCTTAACCACATACTTTTGTGATGAGGTATATTTCCTTTAAAGGCATTATTTTTTTCTGAGTGGGAACCATTATGAAAGCATAACCTCAAACACCTCATAAAATGTATTAAAAGTATTTAGCATTATTTTTTTATTCCATTTTGGTCACACTACATATATTTACAGTGATGAATATTCACATACAAGTAGAATCTGAGCAGAGAATTGAAAGATGTAACAGAAATATGCTGCAATGGAAAACCTCTAATCTATAATAACAAAAATAATCATACGATATAATGACAATTAACCATTTGCATGTTATTTAAGACCTTACCTATGCAACTGTTCAAAAAATGTCCTCTAGGCATCAGAGACTATACCCTTCACAGTAAGGGTTCCCACAAACGATATCATGTGTGTGTCCTGTTAATCACATCAAGTGAGTGAGGGATTAGACTGAGGTAGATACATAGTAGATACATAGTTTAAACACATATTTCCTTTCAAAATGCAAATTAACTCAATTGTTTCTTTCCAGTCCATACAGTTAAAGGTTCTGCTCTTGTTAATAATCAAAGCCTAAAGCTGCCATTGTGATTTTAAAAGCTCAAATAATGAGGCTGATTCAGTTGCACATCTCAGCTATCTAGAGATGGACATCTATACCCTAAACACTCAACTATGGTTTTCAAAACTCATTTATTTCATTAATGCTGCATGTCAGATAGCCTTCAGAATTTTATACCTTGTTAATCTATGTGTTTATCTTTCTGTAATAAAAGATGTCTTTTTGCCACAAATGGTAGCAATCACTGAAAACAACAGTCATGAGCATCCTGCTGTCTTAATTTTTGTCACTTTCTTTAAAACACTGCTTATTGTCCTGTTTTCACTTTATGATGGCTGCTTAGCTCAAAATCAAATAGAGTAAAATGAAGAGGAAACAGAATTTTGCAGGTGAACTTCATCAAATAGTTAAGAAGATAAAAATCTCCCTATCAGCAACCAATTTGGTTTTTTGTTTGTTGGCATTTTTTTGTTTGTTTTGTCTCAGAGCTCTGGGGGATAGAAGACTCAGTCATTCTTTCAGAAGCTAGAAAGTTAGTAACTACAAATTCATACCAGAATGGCACTTTCAAAACCACACCAAAAAACCACCTCTGGGCCATCAAGGTAGAAGCACACCTAATGCTACTGTCTACTGAAAGAAAGAATGTCTTATTTCATTGGCTGTAGCCAACCCCAAGAAAAACTCCATACTAAACCAGTATTAAACCTAAGAACAGACAAAAGGCCAAGAATCCCTCTTTTATTCTAACACAAAAAAAGTTTGGATTATACCTGAAGTTTAAATCACACAGGGATCTGAAGAGGGAGCCTTTTATTTGTCAGATATATTGAATTATAAATTTCTCTGATAGAATGTTGAGCCAGTAAAGCAAGTACACAAAATGGGTTAATTCTTCCACCCACATTGTAACGTGATGGTGACTTCTACAAACCTAAAATTTCTATAGTAACATATCCTCATATCTCTCACATATAACTCTCCATAAATAAAATGTTTTTCCATATGGAAGAACTAATCCATGCAGTTCAACAGTAAGAATATTAAGCTATAAATAAAGGAGTATTTGTAGCCTCTACAAAAAACATCAAACATCAACAAAATCAAATGTGCTAGTGTAATTTACCTCTTGGTACATGTTAACTGGAGTAAAGTAATTCCTCATACAACATTCTCTTCATACTGTAAATTTTCTCTTAA
>VYZX01014722.1:0-40399 GCA_013401335.1 Brachypteracias leptosomus
TATTTTTCCCCCTCTGGGAAAAGAAAACTGGGTCTGCAGCCACTGATGAGCTAAACCAGAGCAGCAATGTTCACATTAGGCACCACTAGTTTAGAAAAAAGACTTCATAACCTACAAAGTATGATTCTAAAGAACAGCCCCTTTCTGGTGGCTGATTTTGTCCTCGCTGCTGTCCTGACAGTCTGTAGCAACAGCTTTTCTTCCGTTCTCAGCAGACTGAACAGTGACAGCCTGACACATACACGAGAACTCCACACTGAGTTCGCTGGATGGGAGAAACAGCCCCAGAGGGCATCCTGGGTGGGGCAACCAAGGGCACAGGTTAAAGGACACAAATTCTAGTATTCTAATTAAAAGTCCTGAGCTGTTCACTGGCTGTATGTACAAGCTCAACATTCACAGCCAGTGTCGGGACAAGGGAAAGTGCAAGTGCCTGTGGCTGGAAACCTGGGAGACAGCAGGTAGAGCTGGATGTGGCCTCAGCAGTGCTGCCTCTGCGGGGGGGGTGGAGGCCTACTCTTGATGTTTTGGCATTTGGGAATATGTCTCTCAGCTACTCGGGGAGCAAATCAGCATTGGCAGTGGGGGTAGGCAATGTAGCCTGGGTTTTCGATGGGAGGCAACGGTGGCAGGTTGGACATCTCCCCTCCCTTGGAGAGGACTCGCTGCATCTGTTGGGCCTGCCGCAGGGTCTGGATGAAAATCTCATGCTTCTGTTTCCAGTCGTTCTTTCTGGGTGGTTTATTCTGCAGAAGGAAAAGGCAGTCAGAGCAACTGGCATCACCGTCAGCCTCCATTCTCAGTCTTACACATAGGCCAACCCAGGCAACCTGTCCCTGGGCATTCCCTGTTGATGTAAAACCCTCCTTAAGAGGCTGAGTCCCACAAAGACCAGCACCAAGGAAGATTTGAAAGAAATTCTGATGGAAACATCAGGACTTTGAAAGAGCTTGAGAATAACCAGAAAAATGAGTAGTAGGGCCAAGGAACTGGAGAAGGTTGCTACAGCTGCTTCACAGGAACAGAGCTGCATGTTTCCACTGCCTTCATTTCAATAGCCTGTGTGATTACCTGGGTGTTCAGTCAGTTCCCTGCAGCCTCTAATGTCACAGAGCTTTACTGCAGCAGACTCAGTCTGCATCGGCGCATCCTGACTACAGCAAGGAGTGAGCTTTCTCCCGGAGTACACCCTTGACACATTACAAAGACAAGTCAGTTAGGCCCTCACCTCCCATCTATTAGATTTTAAATGAATCTACTTTTCCATTTGTGAAGAACCTTTCAGAGGCAATAGCCAAATTGTGTCCCTTTGGCCCATGTACACATGAAGGTGCTTGGATCTCAGCCAGGATTAGTTGTCGGGGTGAAAGGAACGTGAGCAGTAGATGTAGATCAAGGGAGGCAAAGGGACTGCATATTACCTGAGGTCCCTCTGAGCTCTTCACTGCTGATACTGCTCCAGTTCTGTACCCCTAGCTCTGGCCTTGCTGGAGTCAAATGTTTTCCTCCAAGAGCCTTGGCTCTTGCTGCAGATGCTCATGTGCTTCTCAAGCCTGACGCAGAGAAACATACATCTGCAGAAGCTGCACTGTCCACGCTCTCACTGCTCCACAGCACTGGCAGCCTCTGCTGATGTGTGATCACCAGAATCTTGGTCTGAGAGGGCAGGGGGAGAAGGGCTAGGTTTTGGGGCCAGCTTTGAACAAGAGGCTAAATGCTCCATGGATGTGTGGTCTCGAATTTTGCTGTTACTGGCCACCAGCTGCTCCTTCTTGAGTTTCCCCATAGCCAGTTCTTGGGGTTGGAAGGTGGTGCCAGGCTTGGGGATAGTGTCCTCTGCAGACTGTGCCCCACCAAAGACCCCATCACCTTGCCTGACTGCAACTCTGAAAGTTGTCTCTTAAGGGTGCCTTGCAGCTTTTTGCTCATGGGTCCTCTCTGCTTTTCTGTCCCTTCTTTTCTCTGCCTCAATAAGCTCCCTTTTTGAATCCTCATAAGCTCCTCGTTTTTTCTTCTCAGCTTCTCTCTGAAGAGCGCCTCTTTCTTTCGAATTTCATTTTCCAGGTACCATCCCTCTGACTCCAACTTTTGGATGTAGGCCTGCTCTCTCCTGGATAGAGAGAAGGCTGACCATTGAGGCTCTGCTGTCCAAGGACAGAGCACTGCAGGTAGCTGAGACCTCCCTGCTGGAGGCTTCTCTCTGCTCATTGAGCTAAGCCTACTATTTGGAGCTTCCTCCACGTATGGGGAACTTCCAAGCTGTGCTGTGTTGACCTCTGGAACATTCATCCCTTTGTACTGAAAAATTGGTTTCAAGGGATATGCACGGTCCACTCCTTCTTTCTGTCTGGCTACTGATTTAACTGGCAAAATCTTGGTCTGGCTGGCGAGATACTTGCTTTGCAGTCCAGCTGAACAGGACCTTTCATACTTGGAGCTGTATTGACTGCTTTCTGCAGACTGAGGATATGAATAGCTTCGTCTCTTTTGGGCACAGAGATCCTTTAAACTTTCCCCTTTGTCAGATATGAGTTCATGCTGAAAGTTCTTTTGGTGTTCCAGCCGGGAATGGGGAACAAGCTTAGAAGGTGCCACCGCAGAGTCCACTGGTGGAAACAAAGCCATTCGGTGCCTGAGAAAGAGACTGAGGTTAGAAGCAAAGTCATTACAGACCATCTTATCCAAAACTGGGCAAATTTTCTCCTAACAGTCTACACCTGGAAACTACAATGAGAGGCTATACTAAATATTAGCACAGGTTTTGTCGCTTTTCTGGGTCCTGTAAATCTTTACATTCCTTCCACCTAGGGAGCTCCCGCCTCCTCCAGTCCCGGCCGTTGATGCAGCCACAAATAAGAGAAGCTTTTGTTCCACGTTCTGACCGAGCCCCGGCTCACCCCGGTACCGGCAGAGAGACTGTTAGACTGCCCCAGGGTGTCTCTCACAGCGTGTCCCCCCAGTTCGGGCACCGCGGGTCCGCGCCGAGCTGGCGCGCCGGTGTCAGGTAAAGCTCAGTGCAACCATCCCGGTGCTCGCTCTGCCACTTCCCCGCGGAGTGCCGGGCACCCGAGTGGCGTTACCTGCGAGACTGCGGGTTCGCTTATCGATCTCCCGGCGCCCGAGAGACGCGACCCCGCTCCGGCCGCCCCCGCCTCGGTCACTGCCGAGCCCGCCCCGCCCCGCGCCTGCTGTGCCGCCGGTTGCCTAGAGACAAGCACGCGAGCTGCCTCTCCGTGGTTCCCGCGCGCCCCCCTCCGGAGGGACCGGCTGCTACGGCCGGGAGCGAGACAACGCCCACCACTGATGGGCCGGCCCCTGGCTCCTCATTGGCCACAGGGCCCGGCGAGGCCACGGCCCCGGCGCCCGCCGCGCAGGCGCAGCGGGGAGTGCGACGGCAGCAGCAGGAGGCAGGAGGCGGGCGGGCGGCGCCATGGCGGAGAGCGAGGACCTGCTCTCGGTGGACTACGAAGTGTTCGGCAAAGTGCAGGGCGTCTTCTTCCGCAAGTACACCGAGGTGCGGGGCGGGGGGAAGGGGTTCCGCGGCGCGCCCCTCCCTGCGGGCCGGGCCGCCCGCTGGGATGCGCGGGGTCCGTTCGGCACTGTCCGGGTGGTGGCTCTTGCGGGCTCCTCGCTGGGGCTGAGCCGCAGCCTTGCTGGGCCACGGCCCGGCTTCTGCCGCGTTCGAATGGGGGCTGCTGCCTCAGTGGTGCCGGCGGCCTGTGCTGTTATGTAAGCACGACAGAAAAATGCATCTCAGCCCCAGTTTTTCATGTGAAGGAGTATAATGAGCAGTTGGGTGAATCCTCTGCGGCTTTCCTCCTACCTGAGCTGTAGGGACCTTCTTTGGAGGTCTGTGTCTTACCTATAAAATAGACTCCTGTATCCGAAAGTCATTCTGTAGCTCTCTTCCATTTTGGGCTAATCTTGCTTTTCCCTGCATTGTCTTCTCAGGGGGAGGCTAAGAGGCTGGGACTCGTTGGTTGGGTCCAAAATACAAGCCACGGCACCGTGCAAGGTCAAATTCAGGGTCCGATGGCCAGGGTGCAGGAGCTGCAGGAATGGCTCAGGAAGATTGGAAGTCCCCAGTCCCGCATCAACCGAGCCGAGTTCAGCAATGAGAAGAAGATCACGGTGCTAGAGCACAAGGACTTCCAGATTTTGAAATAGCTTTGTCCAGGATGATGCAAAATCTGTGCTCTCACAGCACATCTCCCTTCATCCCTGTCCATTCCATCAGCCGATGTTCAGCTCTAGAGAACTTTATTTTATTACATTTCTAATTTATTGGTTTGTTGTAATGTTAGCCTAACCCTCAGCCTTTCACAAAATTTTGGTGTGTAGAGGGAGAGCTGGGCTGCCTTTCTTAAAGGGGCTGTTCAGGGATGTGGCCTCTGTGTGTGTATGTGTGTACAGGGTGGGGCTGGGGTCGTTGTCTGTGGGTAAAACACGTGCGGTATGTAGTGTTGTGCTCACTGGAGGAGACCACGGAGTCAATGCTGATGTGAAAAGTTGCTAAAAACGTTAGTTTTGTGTTCTAAATGCCCCAAAAGGATCTTATTTTATTCCAGAAGAACTTTATTTTTTCTTTAGAATAAAATTGCTTGGAGCTCACATCTTGTGTGGAAGGGATGTGTCAGTTTCAGGGGTGGGTGGGCGCAGCCCTTTGGGCACGATCCTGCGGCCGAAACCTGTCCCTGTGGGCCCGGCGGTGTGACGGGAAGACCCTGGTGCCACTCGGAGGGAAACAGCCCGGGGACGGTGTGCTCCCCGCCGCCGCTCCCTGCCCCGGGCCCGGCCGCGGCACGGCCTGGACTACAGCTCCCAGCGGGCGCTGCCCGCGGCCGCCGCGCCTGCCGGGACCCGTAGTCGCCGGTTGTCGCCCGTCTGCGCACGCGTTGCGCGCGCCCCGCGCGGGCCTTCGCTCGCCGTTGCCCTCCTGCTGGAGTCGCGTGCGGGCCCGCCAGTCTGCGACGGTTGGTCTCGCGCCGCGGCCAGTGTGGGGCGGCCCCGCCCCGCCCCAGCCGGCGGGTACCGAGGGGGGAGCGGGGAACACGCCGCCCGGCGCTGCTGGCGGAGTGGAGCTCCTTCTCCTCTCAACGCCCCGTCCCGGTAGTAGTTGCCTGCGGGCGCCGCCGCTCTCGGGAGCGGGCTGAGGCCCCGGCGGGCGTGCCTGCCCGCTGCTCCTGCGCACTGCGGGGACGGCGTGGGGGAGCGCGTCTGGGCGCGGAGCTCGGAGCTCGGTGCCCTCTTCGGCCCCTGGGGCCAAGGAGCCCCTGAATACCGGTCTCAGGGGCGCCGGGTCCGCAGAGAGAGCTGTCTGCGCTTGTGGAGCTGCACGGGGAGCACCGCGGGAGGGGTGCCGGGAAGAAAGAGTTGCCTCCCCCCTCGAATATCACTAAGAAACCAGTAGGTATCAAGAACTGGAAAATAGTGGGCTCTCTTTCACATAAACAGCTTACTCAGTATCCCAAACCCTTTCCCAACCCTGATTTATTCCTTTTTTAGACAAATAGCAGCAGATGCTCTTTGACCAGAATGAGATACCATGAATTTATATGAGGATATTGAGGTAAAAACAAGAAGAAAGCAGCTCTCTGCCCAGTTCTTGATGATACTCTATTTTTGATACAAATGGAAGCAAAAGCTTTTTGCTCGCAGGTCCTTTGAGTTTCACCTCATCATAGCTGGAGTTTGGTTTGGGTATGTTAAGTTTGAGAATCATTTATGTTGTTAGTAAGGAGCATAGACTCAGATTCTGACTACCCTGGAGGCACCAACAAGGTGTACTCAAAGCCTGAGCAGGAAAGTAATCACAGAAAAAGCCTCTGAATGCCAGGAAAACTAACATAAATGTATTTATGAGGGTAAATGCAATAAATGAAGTGGGTTTTTTCAGGCCTTTAATTTGTTTGTTCATTTGTTTTCACTTCACCCAGGGAGTTGTTGTAAGGAACATGGAGGAGTGAGCTCCCTGCCGTCTCTTGGGTTTCTCATCTATCTGATTTTGACATGATCAAACCTTTGGTGGAAGATGTGCGAGCCAGGCTGCGTTCTGGAGTGACTATTAACTCACTGGGGCAGTGTGTTGAGGAGCTCGTCCTCAACAGCATTGATGCCAAAGCAACATGTGTAGCTATCAGGGTGGATTTGGAAGCTTTTAAGATACAGGTGGTGGACAACGGCTCTGGGATGGGGAGAGAGGACTTAAATTCAATGGGAAAGCGATACTTCACCAGCAAGTGCAGCTCAGTGGGAGACTTGGAGAACCTGACATTCTATGGCTTTAGAGGAGAGGCTGTGGCAAGCATAGCCAACATGGCCAGCATAGTAGAAGTTTCATCTAAGGCCAGCAGGACCGCAAAAACATTTGTGAAACTTTTTCACAATGGGCAAGCGCTGGAAGTCTGTGAAGCTGAATTGAGCAGACCAAGTGGTGGAACTACAGTCACTGTGTGCAACCTGTTCCATCAGTTACCAGTGAGGAGAAAGTGTATGGATCCTGTGTTGGAATTTGAGAGAGTGAGACAGAAAGTAGAGGCTGTTTCGCTGATGCATCCCTCTGTTTCACTTTCTTTGAGGAACGACGTTTCTTGTTCTATGGTGCTTCAGCTTCCGAAGACAAGAGACGTATACTCCCGATTTTGTCAAATTTATGGGCTGGGCAGATCCCAGAAGTTACGAGAAATAAATCATAAGTCTGGGGGATTTGAGATAAGTGGTTATATCAGTACTGAAGGACATTACAACAAGAATATGCAGTTCTTGTATGTGAACAGGAGGCTTGTTTTAAAGACAAGACTACATAAACTGATCAATTTTTTATTAAGAAAAGAAAGTGTCATTTGCAAGGCAAAAAGTGGCCCAGTGAGCAGACAAGCCAGTTCAAGTCCTGGTCACCATCGCTGTGGCCCAGAGTTGTATGGGATCTTCATTCTCAATGTGACCTGTGCATACAGTGACTATGATGTGTGTCTGGAACCTGCAAAGACTCTGATTGAGTTCCGGAACTGGGATGTTCTTCTAACTTGCATAGAGGAAGGAGTGAAAATATTTTTGAAACGAGAACATTTATTTATTGAACCATCTAGTGAGGACATCAGAGAATTTAATGAAGATAATGACTTTTGTTTGTATAACGCTCCCACTCTGAAGTCCTCAACCTCTGATGAGAAGAGCATCCAAGACAGCTTTAAGAAAGCTTGCAATGAAATTGTGGATTCCTATGAAATGTGTAGCTTTCAATCAAAAGATGTCAAAAGGAAATCCATTACTGGAAAAAAATATTCAAGTCTTACAGATTCAGATAAAAATCTACAGGAAACTGAAATTGTCCCAAATCAGAAGATGGCTGAACCATCTGATCCATGTCAAAACAATAAAGCTGAGATTCCACTGCCCAGCAAAGATGACACTGCTTCTGATTTGATTATATCAAATATCTCAGAGCAGGAGCCAAAAGACACTAACAGTTCCCAAAAAGCATCTGATACTCATCTGAAACCTTCAGAAAATCTTCATTCCTCTTTCAGTGGAGTGGCCAGATCAGGAAAGAGAAAAACAGACAGTTGTGGTGACCTGCAGCATTGTGCAGAGAATTATGTAAAAGATGTGGGTAGCCAGCAAGGCAAAGTAGTGCAGAAAAACAGTACGGTCCATATCTTAAATAGTGATGTTACTCAGTCACCATGTGAAGGGGAAGACTCCACTGAAACAGCAGTGGGAGCTGAAACTGTGTCTGGAAGCCTGTGTAATGCAGGAAGAGGAGATGGGGAAACTGCTGAAGTGATTGATAATGCTGGAAGAGGGGCTGTTAGTTCAGTGCCATTAAAATTGTGCTCTACAGGCCTCATAACACGTGTTACACAAAATGAACCCTCACATGAATGTGAACAAATGGAAACAAGTCTTACATTGAACATACAATGTAGAGCTGACCCTGTCAATGCCAAGGATATTTTTGGTCACAAAGTGAATTTTCCAATTCAGTCTTTAAATGCTAAGGCTATTTCCAGTAATAGAAATAAAGAATATGCACCTCCTTACACCAGGGAGGTATGCAGGGCAGATGATAACATGTGGTTAGAGAACAAAACTTTGTCAAATGAGGTGGGTGAGGATGTAGCTATGCCTATTGCCACCAGTAAAAGAAATTATGAGACATCAAATGTTACAGAATTGCTGCTGGCAACTTCTTCAGGTGTTCCTCACAATAAACTTAAAAAAAGCACCAGAAGACAAATAGCTGTGCCAAGACCTCACCCCTCAAAGAAACTGAGCTTGTCCGCGCAGCTAGGTTCATTAGAAAAGTTCAGGAGATATTACGGGAGAGTCAAGTATACACTGCCAACAGCATTGTCTGAGCCAAGTGAATTTGGTCTCCCAGTTTTTAATTCACAAGCTAATTGTGACTTTTCAAAGAATGACAATGGCAGTCACAGTAACTTGAGCACTTGTCAAACTCCACCTGTGAAAAATACAGATTCTAATAATAGCAGTCAAGTGTTTGGTTCTTTGGAAGAGACTTTATTCTGCAGCGGAGAAACTTCACAGGACAAACGAGCCCTTTGTTGGAGTCCTTTGACATTGTCTGCTTACACTCAGGTTAGTAAAAAAAATGCAAGTTGTAAAACATCTCCAGGATCATTATCATCCAAACTATCCAGGATGAAAAGTGACCACAAAGAAGTAGACCAACTTGGTGAACAATTCCAAACAGATTCAAGTGGAAAAGATGACTGCTCTTCTGATCTTGAATCTTCAAATAATGATTTTTTGTATAATTCTTGTCAAATGTATAAATCCTCAGTGGAAAAAGTGAGGGAGTATAATTCCAGCATTTCTAAGGGGGATGCATGCTGGCAATCAAGCAATACAAGAGCAGAGTCCATGAAAAGTGCTGTCAGTGCATCACCTCTCAGCAGCGCAGAAGGGGAGTGTGCAGTCTCTTCAAGCAGTGCTTTATCATTGCCTGTTGAAAAGGATCGTGCTAACATCATCTGTAAAGACAGAACTATATCAGATGAGCCCTCAGAACAGAATTTGAAGGATACTGAGGTTCCCCATATTACTGTCTCAAGTAACTGGGAATTCTCTACAGACAACAGAAGCACAGGCCATCCCAGGGATGATTTGTGTTGTTCTGACTGGATGCAAGATTTTGATGTTTCATTGGGTAAGACAATATACATCAACACAGCAACTGGACTGAGCACCTACAGCCCCCCTCCTGCTGAAGGATTTCAAGCTGCCTGCATTCAAGACATAACAACAATGGCTGTGAATGTTGTCTCAGAGAGTGGTAAGACGGGTGGTGGTGTTTTTAAAAATGGGGTGAGGAAAACCATTTGTGTTCTGTCAGGTGCATAAAATGTCTTGCTGGCAGCACCTGATGGTTTATACTGAAATAACCATTGCCTTACTTGTAGTAGCTGTATGGAAAACAGGAAAGTGTTGGAACCTATGGAGACAGTAAAACAACAGTCAAGATATTAAAAGATAATTTTGAATAAAACAGTAAGATAAATGTCAGAAACTTGTCCATTAACAGACAGCTGCCTAGTTTTCACTGGACATCATGACATTGACTGTGATCACTGTTACATATAATTGTTGTTGTATATAAGATGAGAAACCTACTTCAAAGTAAGCATACCAGTAAAATATTGTGGTTTTTACCATTTTCTCCTAAACAATTATGTTTCTAAGAATATGTTTTTACTAAGACCCCCATATTAAAATGATCTTTTTTTCAACCTACATACAAAATTTAAAATAACCCTTTAAAAATGAACAAAAATCTAACTCTTTATTGCAAATGTGTAGTCTCCACATATTTTTGAAGGCTGTTCCTTCACACTCTAGCTTTGTAGGAGATGTTGTACAGCATTGTTGCTCGTTCGATGGTGGAGCTTTTACAGGGGTGACAGGACACTACGTTGTGTTAGTTTTTCAGGGGTGTGGTGTTTATGAGTCCTGGCTTTCAGTGTCCTGATCTGGCTCAGCAGAATAGTGTCTTTGATAGTTTTCCTTTACATGGATATATCTTTATTCAAAGTTGTTCTTCATTCTGTGTATAGGCAGATTTTATGAGCAAAGATGCAGCCATTCCACACGTAGGTTGTATTTTCTACTGCATAATTTGCTTTGAAAAAGTATTTTGGACTTCTTTCAAGATAGTTCTTCTGTGAAATATTTTACTAATCAATCATGATAGCCTCTAGTTTGTTACATTTTTGTCTGTTACTTCTCTATCATCAGTCGTAGAAACACTGGTGTTTCGGTAAACTGAACCAGTAGGTGTTTCAGTTGTTGAGCTACTCCCTTTTAAGTACAGTAATTTCAACCAATAGTTCTTAATGTTTATTGTGGTCCATTGAAGTAAATTTGTTACAAGGCAAACATGTTTTATTAGCTAAAACTACTTGCAGCGCAAAAGTGCGCTCCTTTACTAATGCTTTTGATTCACGTGGTTTACCAGTTTTGCCTACAGTGCTGTTTAGTAGCCAGCCAAAGCACCGAGTTGTGGAGCTTGACCTTCTATCCAAAATGTTTGGGTAGTGCATTCATGTTTATAAAAAGAACACCTCATGTACCCTTATGTTCTTTCTTAGCCTTGTCATTGGTGTTACTCTCCACTGTATCGGTGGTGCAACTCTTTCTGAACTCAGTCGGTGATGTTACTCTTTGGTGAGATGTCCACTGCAGCTTTTCTTAGGATGAAAGTCAGACCTCCCAAGCCTTCACAAGGTCTTTGAACCATAGCTAAACCCTATAGATCTTAGATTTCCAAAGTTCAACAAACATGTTCTTTCACATGTTTTTCAAGCAAAGGATATTCATTTTTAGCCATAGGAATAAACATAACCATGTCCTACCACAGTATTCATGTCTCATGGTGCAACTTGAGGCTATTTCTTCATGTCCTTATTATTTGTTGCTTGGGAGAAGAGACCGACCTCCACCTTGCTACAACCTCCTTTCAGGTAGTTGTAGAGAGTGATAAGGTCTTCCCTGAGACACCTTTTCCCTCAGCCGATATATATCCTGAACAAGGATCTTCCCTGCAACAAGAAGCAAGGAGGTGACTGTTTATTACACATGTAAAGTACCAGACTCCTGGTCATATAGGTGACAGTTGTTTCTGTGACTTCAGAGATAATATCTTTCCATGACAACAGCTGTAGAAGTTCGGTCAAAATCTGAATTAGGCAGCATTCTTCTATTTGCCACAGTTGACTGGGAACCACATCAGGCAATCTTGTCCTCTGTTCTTGGTTTTGTAAAAATGGGATACTGAGTTAGTCTCCCATCTGGGCTGCCAGTTTGGATTCTTGAAAGGACTGTTGATCCCCAGGGTAGGACCATCATTGGAATGATTGGAATGGAGCCAACAGTCAGGAGTCTACAGACTGGCCTCGGATCTCATAGAGCCTTTTCATACTCAGCTTATCAGCAGGCAGCTGCTTTTCTTTGGCGTTATCACTCTGCCACTTTTCCTGAATGCACACCCTTAATTTCTCAGTAGAAAGGAACTTTATTAATTAATTATTTCACAAAGAATAGAACTCTGAATTGTACCAAAGGAAGGGTGAAATGTTTACCACTGTACTGGAAAGCTGAGCCACTGTTCTTAATAATCTTGATAACAGTGCAGGTTTGTAATATCATGAAATCATTTCTGGGTGAGTAAGAACACGTTGTTAGGCTAGCTTTGATATCTCCTGTAGTCTTACTGACTTGTAGTTTTCAAAGTTCCTGATAACTGTATTAAGTATTGATAGGAGTGGTGATAGACAGACAGTTTTGCCACACCTTAACGGAGGGAAGTCAAAAGTGTTTTGGTATCTGGCAGACTTTACTATATACCTCCTCTTTCCTTTGGGGTAATGCTTCTGATTGCACTAATTCTAGAAATAATTCCTATGTATTTAAAGCCTCAGCCAGTTTTTATATAGGACAGTCTTGCAGAAGCCGTGGTAATATTTTAAAATAATACATTTCCTGATGCAAGTATGTCTGGTAATTCTCATCTTTTTACATATGTGCTGTTATTTCTCAGTGTCCTTATCTGTGGGATACTCTAATTTGTACAGGGCTAAATACTCATTTATGAGACTATAATAATTGTATAGCTTGTAATTTTGCATGCTCTTGAATCTACAGCACTAAATTTATACTGTGTTTAGGATTTCAGTTCAGGTGCCATCCCTTTAGGAGTGAAATTGTGCTACCCTTCCTTCCTAGACTTCGAAAAGAGAGGACTCTAGCAAGCCAGGATCTGAGAGGTAGGGCCAGCTTTCCAGGACACAGTGTTCTGTGTTAAGAAAAAAAAAACAAAACCAAAAAAAGTCAAAGAATTCTCCCAGATGTCCCAACAGGAACCCAGAATTACTCAAGGTCTATTAACAATGGGACTGTGTGAGTCATTTCAAATCTAGAACTGGAAAAAAAAATGTTTTAGGGTTGAAGGCAGGTTAGGGGATACTTATTTACAGGATGAAATACCCAGTTCTTTGTTGAATTATGTCAGTACTTTAAAGAGTAATCACCTACACCCTTCTTTGTACTCATTCCAACCTTGGAATGTGAAAAATAGTTTCAATCCTCACTTTTTTTTTTTTTTCACTAGGAAGGATGAAATCATCTTTATGGTATGTGGCTTTGTCCAGAGGGATTGGGTAGCTAAACAGGTCTTTCTTTACCTCCTTGCTCCCTCAACCCCTTTTCCATGGCCTGTTGAATTGTACTGCAGCATGTTCTGGAGTCAGAAAGCTGCACAGTCTCCTTCCCAGTTAAAGCAGACAACAGAGAAGCCCAGTCTCATGCTCCATTATCTATTGCTACGTTCTCCCCATTTTATGAAGGAAAAAACCCAAACAAACTCTTGTGAGGTAGAGATGCACCTTCTGCTGACAGGTGGTGGTAGTCCCTGTATTATCTATGCGTTCTTTCCTAGATGCTGAAGAGGAGTCTCTCCGGTCATTGCTTTCAGAATGGGATAATCCTGTTTTTGTTCCCTGCCCAGAGGTATTATCTCACATTTCATGCTGTTTTAGGCTTCTGTTATCTTCTGACATGGGGACCAAAACTGCAAATATTGTTATTGTTGCATGTAAGTTATTCAGTGATGTATTACACCATAGACCTGGCAATTATGTTTTATAGACTATTTATATGTAAGTCATTGTTGTGGATTTATTTCAAGTCAGAGGAGCAGGTATCAGGCTAAGCTTTTGTCTTACATCCTTTCAGAAGCAAAACATTTTTGTAAGCTGTCTTTCCCTCTGCAGAGATAGTTGTCTTAAAGTTATCAAATGGCAAAATTATAATACAGTGTCTGCCCTCTTTATGGACAGTTAAAATAACCCAGCTTTCTTTTCTGAGATACAGTGGGTCTTAAAAGTGTATTTTACTGTAGTCGTTTTCATAGCCTGGCAGGACTATAGCATGTAAGAGGGAAACAATGTTGGAACTTTTAGAAAAACTTCCTCTGTTGTCATGAGGTAGCATTATCTTTAATCATCATGTTGTGCGTTCATAAACATGTGCGTATGACCATTTCCACCTGCAGACAATAGGAATGGAGTAGCAAACCACCTGCTGGTGAGTTTCTGAAAAGGAACAGTTCTGGTCAGTCCTTGCTGTGACTCTGTGCTCTGACTCGTTCCAGGGTAATAAGTCTTTTGTAATGCAATCCATTGGGAGCTCACAGAGGCTGATAAGTAACTTCAGTTTTTCTGATAGGCACTTAAGATCCGCTGAATGCATTAAGTTAGCAGGTAATATCCTGATAGGAAAGTATATGAAGATGGAAGCAAAGGGATTGACAGATGGTATCTTTTGCTAGTGCTGTTCTCATGTAGAAAGCTTGATTTGTCAAAATATAGTTATTTCCAGTTTTTCTTAAAGCTGGTTTATTGAGGGTGTTTTGTGTGTGTTTGGGGTTTTTGCCATGCCCTTAACAGTCTGCTTGGTCTGTAATTCTTTTTTTACAGATTGCCGTTGATGTGACCAGCAGCCAGGCTGACAGCCTGGCCGTGAAAATTCACAATATCTTATATCCTTATCGTTTCACCAAAGACATGGTTCATTCAATGCAGGTACAATATGATGTATTATTAGTTTGCACTCCCAAATTCATACTCAGCCAATGGGATTTGCTGATGGTTCTGCCTGGTGGGAAAGAGGTATCCAGGGAAATAGTTCATATCCCTAATTTTCATAAACACAAACAGAATTCTTGGTTGCAGTGTGATACTGGAAGACACATGTGTCATGCCAGATCTAAGGATCATCTCGTGGTTAATCAGCTATCTGCAAGTGACTCTGAAATTCCCTGACTGTATGGTTTAATCAAATCAAGAGGCAGCCCTGTTACTGCTGCTTAGAAACCCTGTTAACTAAATGATACTTCAATGGGCAGTTTTTTGTTTATTACAGGCATTTGCTTAGTTCATATTCCTCTGAAATCTTATCTCCTGTATCTTCCTTTTTTTTGACCTTAGAAATTTAATTCTTCAGCAGAATGGTTTCAAAAGCAAATCTCGGTTGAAATTTCACTTTAAAATTTATGTGTGCTCTAAAAAATGATTCTTAAAAAAGTCATCATAGCATCAAGTTTAACTGTTTTAGTGCTTCTTTACCCAATGTTTTGAATGCTAGTTTAAAAGCTAATGTAAATGTATGGCTTCAACTTATATTCTTTAGTGGTTTGCCTGGATAGAAATGCCAAAGTGAATTCTTTCCCTCTCTTGTATCCCAAAGACAAAAGACTGACAGGCCCAGTTGGCGTTATTTTCATGCAGGCAGGTTGTAGACTTTGAGATGGCAGGTTCTGACTGTGTGAGGCATGGTATGTTGATCTCTAAGGTGGACAAGAATCTGAATTATTCCCTTACTTATGTCATGTGTGCAAGAATAACAGGAGTAAATAAAGTTATTACAGTAAACAGATTGTGTTTCAAAAAGATGGGAGAGGAACGCTGGAAAATGGAAAGTATCATTTTTCTGTTCACTCATAAGAGCTGTTCTTTAAAACTTACTGAGGGTTCTGTGATTAACTTTACCTAAGTAATGTTTTCCTTTGTATGTTTTTAAGAAGGTAAAGCTAGAAGAAATTGTCACTTCTCATCTCTGAAGAAGCTAAATGCTGCCTTCAGTACCCTAGAGCAATTCTGAGAATCTCTGTAGAAAAGACCAAAAGTACAAAATGTTGCATCATGCCACAGGAAAAGAATAAAGAGTCATTAATATCTTGCATCCCTGCAAAGAAATAGGATCATCTACTCATTTTTATCTAGGAGGTGAACAATGCACACTGTGAGACAGTGTGAGCTCTGTCTAGGTGGCTTAGGGAGAAGTAACTCCCTAACACCATGTCTGCTAATTTAAATCTAATAATAAGCTAGGGAAAGCATTGTGCATCCCTGCTGTACAGGTATTTCCTGTAGCTCTGGTTGATTTCTGATGCTTGAGGGGAAGGTGTAATCAAATCACAGAGGCAAATTCTACATCAGAAAATGAGGAAAAAAAAATGCTTCGTGGCTCCTACAGACCATCAGCACAAGTCCTTAAACATAGGGCAGATTAGAAAAGGTTGTTTCCTTTTCTTCTGGGGATATCAGCAAATCAAATACTCAGGAGTCTCTGTGCACAGCCTTAATTCCCAGCTGAAGGAGGCTTCTAGATGGGCATTTAATCCATTCTGTAAATTTCCAGCTCCACCTTAGAACAATTAGAGCTCTTGCCCTTATGACTCTCTCTGAAAAAAAATCGATCCAGAATTATTTTCTTGGATATTTTGAAACTGTCTCTTAGTTTCAGACTAAACCGTTTCATGACCAATTTATGGTCCTTTGACCTTCTGCCAGTATTGTCTTTTAGCTTAAATAATTGCTGCCTCTTCCATATTTAGCCCCCTGTGGTATTTATAAAGAATAATTATATACCTTCCCAGTCTCAGTTTTGCTACGCTAAATTCTTTAAGGCTTTCAGATTAGAAAAGATGTGGTTTCCACTCCCCTAATCATCCTGGTAGCTGTTTGTTGGGCTTGTTCCATTTAGATTGTTGTCTTCTTTTGTTTACCTTCATTTTAAACATAATTATACCACTGGGTAATGATTTTTCTGAGTATCTTGCAGGTTCTTCAGCAAGTGGACAATAAATTTATCGCTTGTTTAATCAACACTAGGAATGAAATGGATAAAAAGGCAGGTAAGAGTGGTTATTAACACAAAGTTGAGGTGGCTGTCAAGTGCAGTTAGACTGCAGAGGGAACACTGTCCAGTTTGTATTCTCTTCATGCCTTGGGATGATGTTGTGAGTAGAGGAAAATGTTAGTCTTCACTTGAAATTTCCTGGATCTTCTTTATTTTGGACATTGTCAAATGTTCCTACTGCCTTCAGATTAGTGTTATAAAAATAGATGGTACTCAAATTACTAACATCTTTCAGACTCTGTTCACAGTGTCTGGACATATTCATTGTTGAAGCTTGCTGAAGCTGTACAAAAAAGGCATTCAAAACCAGTAGTTTTCATAACATTTTTAAAGACTGTATTAAACAGAGCAGTTTGTGGGTGATCTCAGCTCTTTCTGAAGTTAGATGAAGATGCCAATAGACAAAGAGTTTCTGACTAAATATAATTACCTTAATGCCAATTTGGATTACTAAATTTCTGTTCTTTAGTGACTTTATGTTCTGCCAACACAGCCGCCTTCTCTCTTTATTTCTGTAAAACTGGCTGATAGTTATCTTCCAAATATGGCCTCTAGGGAGTGGTCATTCTTCCCAGCCTGTGCAGTTGCCTGCAAAGTTGCCTGTTTCTTATCTCTTGTGGTACATTTTTAGATGGAAACCTCTTGATTTTAGTGGACCAACATGCAGCTCATGAACGGATCCGCTTGGAGCAGCTTATTGCAGGTGAGGATTCAGGTGGTCTTAGAAAGAAAGATACTCGGTGCACAGAAAAGTACAAACGAGCTGTCTGAAAGCTTTATCCTAAGGATAAATCTGGGATATATGGAACCAATAGGGTATTAATTCATCATCTTTATTCTGATCCTTAGGAGAGTGCAGATATTCAGTATCTGTAGTATTTATGGTATTGGCAGCTGAAAATTGTTACAGCATTTTCAAAAATAGAAGATATACTCTCTACCCACAGAACTATCGAACTAAAATAACTCTGACATAATGAAAGAGCAGGAAGACTGATAGGAAAAACAATGAAGAGGAAATAGAACAACATCAATAAGATTATGTGGTTATGCTGTGAAGAATAAGACATGGGATGCAGAGTAAAGTTGGTTCCTTTTTAGCTGGGCTTAAATCCTGAAATTTCACAATCTGAAAATGTTTGCAGAGAGATAATGGTCTCCTCTGTAAGCTCATTAGCCATTGGTTCAGTGTTAAAAAGCACGACAGCCATCCATCAAGTACTTAAAAATCATTGACCTTCTCTTTCATCAATGAGTACTGCACAGTTCCTGCAGAGAGGGTTCCAGGAACTCTGCTCCTTTTCGTCAGGTACTGAAAAAAGTTAAAAGGCTGAAGAGAGAAATGCTTATTGAATAGTATTTTAATGCCATTTATACCAGACTTTTCTGTGGAAAAATTGCTCTCTGTGAGTTGGACTAAATATATCAGTAGGTTTTTTTGCAATTTAGAGTGACTCTGTTTTTGGAACTGGTGGGAAAAAACAAAGTGGCATTAACCAGCCCTTCCCCAGAGACTGGATGTCTGGCTTGTGACATTCTCAGTCCTCCACTGGGAGCTTCAGGAGAAGGCATTCTGTGGTCACTTTTAAATCCAAACAGAGGATTACATGCCAAACCATGGGGTCATTAAGGGTAATGCCTGCATAAATATTCTAAGAGAGGATACTTCTGAACGGTTCATTCACAGATTCCTATGAGAAGGAAGCTGCAGTTTGTGGCAAGAAGAAATTACTGTCCTCTTCCATCTCTCCCCCTTTGGAGATCAAAGTTACAGAAGAACAAAGAAGATTTCTACGGTTAGTAATGGCCAATAGCCCTAAACTTTTGGGGCCAGCTCTGTTGGCCAGTAAGATCTCTATATATTGCTAAGTTGCCATGAAGCTCAGGAAAGAAGCAGTTGATGACATAGGTGTGCTTCTCAGGCACATCGTTACAGCATCTCAAGACAAAACTCTGTGGTGTGCCACCTCTGTGCCTCTGCAGTGTACTCTGGTTTCCCTGGGAACATGAACCTTCATGTGTGGGCCAGGAGAGTACCAAAGCAGTCTCCAGCAGATCCTGCTATCTGGGGATCAGGACTTGGGAGTGTGTACTGGAGTGCAGTGCCCATAGTGTCAGTCTAGTCACTGATTTAACAGGTATTATTTGAGAAGAACAGGATGGTCTAAAGAAAGTTTGTGTTGTGAATCCTTCAAAAATGCATTCCTGAATTCTAGGGGCCTGCCAAGAGTAACTAATTAACACTGTTTCCCAAATGTTTCAGAATGGGGGCCTAGCTACTATTAGGATACTTTTGTAACTTTTTGTACTGCAAGAGTTTAGACACGGGTTTGTTGTTGGGCTATTGCAGACCTGTTGCACTCCAGTCAAACTTTTTTTCCCCCCCAAATCCCTGTTTGTCACTTGTTTTTTTTCCCCTGCACCATTCTTCATTTTCAGGTGAAGTTCTATCTTAACATTCACAGGACTACCTCATTGTTCTCAAACTGCTTTTTTTTTGTGCTGGCTGTGGCAAACTTGACAGCTTTAAATTCATTCCTTGTGGAAATTGTTGCCTATTATAGGGATGCGCTTGTTTGATGTAAAGCTGTTTTTGAGTGTATTCCAATCATAATAGTGTCACTGCTGTATCCATTCAGTAACTCTTTTGTGTGACAATGGCCAATACCAGAAATTCCAAAGGAAAGTGTAAAGCACTATAATGTTGCACCTGCCTTAGGGAAAAACATGAGAATGTAACCGTTGCTGTTCATAGGTTAGTAATATTTGAATGCCTTTGTGTTCCCGCTTCTTAATGATGTCCTTGCTAACATGACAATGTTTGTAATATCCTTTGTTCAACTCTGAATTACTTTTGCACTCATCTTGGAATGTCTTCCATTTCTGAGATACCTGCTTTTGAGACTGGATGGCCAAATTGAATACAACATACCAAGTGAGGGTATCCCCTTGATTTGTACAGTAGCTTTTTAGTTGTGCCCTTATTTTCTGAATGTTATATCCACATCTGATATTTTGCCTGCTTTTTTTGCTGCTGGTGCTTGCATGAACTGCTTGTTTATTGAATGGTCATGACACTGAAACAGAGTCATGGCCTTTTAAAAATTTTTGCTATTTATGTAGAAGCCAACCAAATGTGCACATATATCAAATTATTCCTGATAATGTGCATTTATTTGTCTTTAGGAGCAGTGAATTCAGTTTTTTGTCCATTTTCATTATACCTTTTTCATTATCTTATTGATTTTATTCATTTTTCTACTTGTGTTGATTGAGTTCAAAGTCATCTTTAGTCTTGGCAAACCTAGATAATTTTGTGTTTTCTACAAACTTGCCTGCTTGACCATGCCCCTTCTTTTCCACACCGTTAATAAAAAAATTATAAAGATATAGATCAGGACTCATGTCCTGTTGAACACTGACATCTCTTGCCAGCATACCTTTTTTTCCATAGTCTTTAAATCATGACAAATGTTACTTCTCTATCCATGACAACTTTTTGCATTTGTATTTCTAGCAACTTTTAAGAGGCGTCATCGAAGGCTCTTTGAAAGACCAAATAAATTTCATCAGCTAAATCACAAGCGTGCTACAAAAATCAGTAAGATAAAGTAAATCAGAGAGGCATGAGAAGTTTTTTATCAACAGTGGTTAAATTATTCAGCACAGTGAGATGCCTGTTGTGATTTTCAGTTATCACTTAAGATACTTGATTCAAGAAGCTTGCTTGTGCTGGCATATACTGATGCTGGCTTACTGGTGCTTTTGTTGTGTTGCTCTTTAATTTATGAGTATTTATTGGTAGTTCATCTCTTTACAATCTCTCTTGCGAGGGAGGCTTACTAAAAAGTCACGAATTAAAAGTACTTTATAAAAATCTAATTGTATTGTTCTTGTTTCCAGCAGAGTATGACTACTCTGTGGTAAAGTTTGATGTAATTAAATAAACTTCCCTAAAAGGCCTTTCTCTTCAGCTATGCTTGCTATTTAATAGTTCAGCTGGACCTCTGGTTCACCTGCAGCTTTGGTTCTATTATTTCTCTACCAAGCATTGTAGTAATGCATTGTTCTGTTGACTGTCTTGAACTTCCTCTTTTTTTTTTCCCGTTAAAAAAAAAAGCCTGACTGACTTCAATAGCTGCTTGGATTCTGTCATTTCACCACAATGGGCTTTTTCTGTGTTTTCTCTTGCTGAAGGCTATACAGGTCTTCTTTTTTTAAGTAGAATTACACAAGTCATCTCCATATGGGTGCTAATAATTGTATTATTATTGCAACTGTTTTAATTAAGTTTAGTTTGACTTCTTTTTTGTTCAAATAATCTCTTTTCTAAAATTGACCCTCACCACCTTTATTTTAAGTGAATATTCCCTGAGTTAATAAAATGAAATATATATTGTTACAGGGGTTTTTTTCATTTTGAAGACAAGTTCTCATCCGATTGTGAAGTCACATTTTTGTGTGTATTTTTCCACCCACAGGGTGACATATGTCAGATTAACTAGAGGTTATTCTTTCCTGGGCTCTCTTTGCTTAGTGGGATATAAATTTCATTAAACCACCATAGATTTTCTTACAATTTTTTTTCCATCCTAAGTATTTGCTATTACATGTCAACTGAAATCACAGATTTTTAGGTTAGATTTAAAGGAGTCTTTATGCTGTGAAATTTCAGTATTTGGAGTGTTTCTGTGTTGAACCAGACACCTTGTGCTTCTTTAGAAAAGGTAGCTTTATAAATTTAGACATAAAGCTTCTCTCCACATAATAGAGGAAGTCTTAATTCTTGTGGTTGTGCAACATGAAATATGCACCGTTGACTGGAATGAAAAAACATGGCAGAACATAGGCTGAAAATTCGCTGGAATCTCATGATGCATGGATTTTGAGATTGTAAACTGCAGCAGGAAGAAACATATATGGGGACTACAGAAATGTTTACATATGCAGTTGATGTCTTATTTCTGGTTTTTTTTTTTCCCCAGATGCTGCTGTAAAAGTTTGGAGGACTTGGGTCTTGAAGTATCATTTCCTGAGACCGAGAGCTCCTTAATTCTAGTGAGGAAAGTGCCACTGTGTTTTATGGAAAGAGAAGCCAATGAATTACGACGGAAAAGACTCCCTGTCACTAAAAGCATTGTGGAGGTCAGCTGTGGATATGGGTGAAGTTGTAATACTGGGTCTTGTTCTGTGTTAGTGGCCCAGAGTATTAGAGTATCTCTGTTATGAGGGAGATGATGCAGTCCCTTGGCATATGTTGATGCCATCCCTTTGAGTAGTTAAATGATCCCACAGCTGAAATTCCTGAACTATAACAGAAATTATAGGAAACTGTTTCAGATGTGGACTAGTGGAGAAGCTAAGAAAAATAGTACATAGTGCAGATGTTTCAGCAGTTCACTGCTAATGAATGCTTGAATTAACAGTAAAATTATTAATATTCTTGATACAGAAATACTATTTGTTACGATTTAAAGTTGTTTTCATGAAATCTCATGAACATGGGCATGTTCCAGATATTTTGCAGTTTGGGGAAGAAATTATTGAATGTCCAAAGAAGAAAGGGCAGCTATTCAAAGACAACACAAATTCATTGCACTCTGAGTTATAACAGTTCCACTATGCCCATTCTACAGACAGGAAACTGATGCAAAGAGTAATCAAGTGATTAGTCTAAAGTCTGATGAGGTACTTGTGGGAGGTCAGGACTTGCAACTAGATCTTTCACACTGTGGTCAGCAACAGCATCATTTTTCCTGGTTTGGGCAGTCACACAGTAAATTATACACAAACGTGGGCAAAGCAGGGTATGGACAATGAAAAGGAGAAATAGCAACTGATGATAGTACTTTTTCCTTTCCAGGAGCTTATTCAAGAACAAGTTGAGGTGAGTTGCTGTCTGGTTCTGAGGTTGACTATAATCATGCAAAGCTTACTGCATGAACCAAAGGGAGTGTGCTAAGCCTCAAATGAGAGAGGTGGAGTAGATAATTCACTAACTTTTCCTCATTTTTAGTTTCCTGTGTGTTACAGTTCATCTTTTTTATCATATTAAATGGAAAGTAAGATGATGTTCCCTTATTACTTCTAGCTAGTGCAGACCACAGGAGGAGGAGCACGAGGGACACTGCCTCTGACGTTTCTGAAGGTGTTGGCTTCCCAGGCCTGTCATGGTAGGGAAACTGCTGTACTGCTCTTTTCTTTCTTTCTTTTTTTAAGCCTTTCTGTCTCTGCATAACATCCTTCATGGGGCAGTGATTTCAGAATGTGTTTGCAGAAATTCTAGGATTACAGACTGTGTGTTTCATTGGGATGAAGAGATAATGGTCTTTTAATGGACAGCATCATGAGGAACAAGCAATACTGCTGATTTATTCATGTATGGGCATAACATACTTTCCAACCCTCACATGAGACACAGAATACAGGTCTGAGATGCACTCATCAATGAGCTCTTAAACCATTCAAAGCTCTGTGAATGGGCAAAGTGCTGGAATTTGATTGAAAGCAAACAGGAAAGAAGACTTAGACACTCTTCACAAAAAATATTTTTAATTTAATCTAAGGAACAAAAGTGCTAATTTAAATGTGCTTGTGACCTTTCAAGTACTTTTGGAAGGAGTGCATTAGGAATTTATATTGTCTGCAATCTACAAATGGCAGACTATATATATATATTTAATTATTTAAAAAGTCCTATGGCTGAAAAGCAGATTGCAGATGGTCTTGTGCATCTGTAAAGGCTAAAGATTGCAAACACCTCTGAAATAACTCCTTAAGGTTCTGTTTGGATTTTCTCTAGATGCCATTAAGTGTTCACTTGTGAGCAAGGACTCACGAGCAGGGCTGGCATTTGGTCTTGGAACTGATGCCTGTCGGTGGCAGGCATGTAGAACTGCTAAAGCCCATAGAACTGATATTAGCTGTCATTCTGGTTTAATACTTTTTGATTTGTGAACTGTTTGTGTCTTCAGTCATCACACACAGCCTCCCACACCCTTAAAAAAAAAAGCAAGCAGCAGCCCATTTGTCTCGCAGCATCATGGAATCAGTTAGGTTGGAAAGGACCTCTAGGATCATCCAGAAAAGCCAAAATTTAATCATCCATTTGTCTTGGGCTAGATGAGGGCTTAGGCCATGGAAAGCTGATCCTTAGGCAGCAGGCTGGTTAATTGAGCTAAGCCCTAGTGCCATGCTGCAGCCTTTGGGCTGCCTTTGCAGCTTCCCAGCTGATCTTTGGGACCTGCCTTGTTTTCTGTGAGAACCATAGCTGCGGGGGAAAGTCTGCTGGGGGGTTTGAATTCGCTTTGGCAGTGTGCACAAGAATTCCTGTCTTTTTTTCAGGAGCTATTAAGTTTAATGAGCATTTGACTTTGGAGGAGAGCTGCAGGCTTATTGAAGCTTTGTCATCTTGCCAGCTGCCCTTCCAGTGTGCTCATGGAAGGCCTTCCATGATGCCTCTTGCAGACATAGACCACCTACAGCAGGACAAGCAGGTACTGTGTGGGACAGAGAGATGCCTCTGGTAACCCACACTCTGGATTATGAGAGGCTTTTTATGTATGTGTGTGTTAAAACCAGAATGGGTCAGTTTGAAACCATCACCACTGGCTGTATCTTACTTGAATTTTTCATAGCTGTTACCAATAAAATAAAACATTAGAACATTAAACCTTGTCCTGCAAGCACTTTAGCGAGGATCTTACCATATTTCATTTGAATGGTCACATTGACTTGAATGGTGTCCACTAGTCCTTAAAGTTAAGCACATATTTGAAATGTTTGCAGTTTTAAAGTATAAAACCTGGAAGACATGTAAATTCTGCTACTTGACTAGTGGCAAAGATGTTAATGAAACAAATGCCTACAAAATGGGGGGAAAAACCAGCAACATTAAAAAAAAAAAATCCTTACTCCTTCCCTTTAGCTGTTACTATGCTATAGTAAGTTATGAAATCAAATTCTTTTGAAAGTCAGGTGAGACTTTGAATTAGATGTTAAAAAAATGGGGATGATTTTATTAGGCCAAAGAGTATGAAAGCACTGAAACTCATTTATGTGATCATGATTTAGTGTTTCTTATTTTTTCTTCCTCCAGCCTAAACCTAATTTGGCTAAACTGCGGAAGATGGCACGAGCATGGCATCTATTCGGAAAAAAAAAAAAGACCCTAATCAAAAAGAGTTAAGGCTGTAGAGTGCAACTACTAGAAGTGTTGGTCTGATCCAGGTCCCCCTGTTACTGGACAACAATATCCTGTGTGGAGCCAAGTTTCTGAGCCAGTGTGGTCACCAAAGTTCTGCTCCAAGTACTGACCTAAGAAGCAGAGACCAGCCAGGAGAACATGGCAGGAGCCCACCCTTGTAGCTTGGAGAAGTATCTTCAACATGAAGGAATTGCATTGTGAGCCTCAGCCTTATGTCAGTGCTTGACCATCAAAGGGAAGAAGGTGCAGCCACTCGCAGTTAAGGTGCTTTTTCTCTACAAGCACAGTATGATTCTGCATAATAGAGATGAGACTTTTAATTAATGTATTTTATAATGCTTTGAAAATGGGGAGATATTTATTAATAAAATTAACACTAAACTCTTTTCTTAGGCTCATGGCAGTGGTTAGAATAAGGACTAACCATCTTTGTAGGGTACATAGGCCAACTTAGGATCAAAAAATATTATTTTTATTTAACTAGGCAATGAATGACACACCCAGCTGTTTTCTCCAGCTCTGTTACAGAATAGTAAGTCACTCAATTAGTACAGGAGATGAAAGACCCTCGGACAGCAATAAGAGAAGCAGTAGCTTCTCTGCCTTCTGACACAGAGGTGAACAAACTAGCTGACAGGAGTTCTGTCAAGAATAGAATTTCCATTCCAGCATTGTACAAAAAGCTGGTTTGTATTTCAGCAACTCAACAAAAATTGTCAGAAAATTCTACCAGGAAAATCCATTTTGAAGACAATTGCCAATGGATTCCTGTCACATTCACATGTGAAAGCACACCTTACAGCCTGCCACTGCATCATAGGTGCAGGCAACTCACTACACCAGTAAAACTCCAGTTTTATAAATGACTGCATATGGAAAATGTGCTTAACAGTGAGATCCCTGTAAACAGCCTTTATTGCAGCATACTTGGAAGTAACAGCTTAGCTGCCCCAGAACGTTACACGTATGCCTCAGTGTTTCAGAATCAAAGTGGGTTAACAGCTCCATGTGGCTTGTAACAGCACAGGGATCACAACCTGTACAAGAGCTCTGCCTTCTGTTGCATTTGGGGAGGAAAGATATTGCTGAGCAAACCCCCCCACTCATTTTCTACAGCAACCCATCTTTTCAACGTATATGTTAATTAGCTGTTGTATCTTTCTAAAGAGAAAGAGAGGAGCCTGGGGAGTGACGTGCTTCACGGCGTTAGAGTTCGTAGTCATCCGGATGGTAGAGCTCGCTCATGAGGCGGTAGATGTAGGAAGGAGCGTTACCCCCAATGTTAGAAATGAAGAGAGTAATGAGCTCTGGAGGGACGTAGTCGAACACCGGGCAGTGAACGTTGATCTTTGCCAGGATCTCCCCTGTAAAGTGAACACCAGCAGTATTAGACAAGGTGACTCGAAGGACATTCAGCCTTCCGCACATCTTCCTGAGCCCTGAAAACGAGCTTGGGAGCTGGTGCCTTTCTACAGATGGTGCTTGTGTGGGAAGCCCATGGCAAAGATAGTGGGTTTCAACAAGTGGATCACGTAACAAAGCTTCAAGAATTAACCTGAGTTGTAGGAAGGAAAGGAAGCTGCCCGCAGCCCTGGGCATCTGCTCTATCCCACAGAAAATGCCACCTGCCTGGTACATTATCACAATCCTGTAATAAAACACTATTTCAGAGCAGAAGCAGGAGTGCAAAGATAGCGTTCAAATGAAATCCTTTTTCTGTACTTTCCATAATAGAAAGTTACGTATAAAAAGGGATAGTTCCCAGCACATTTTTCTGCTTATGACAGGAGGAAAGAATTTCCTGTCTTGGGTTACAGGACAGTCTTGTGTTTAAAATTTATGCGAGCTATTAAAAAAAAAAAAGTAAAATTATAGCCTGAACCAGCTTGACCAGCTTGTATAAAGAAGAACCAGTACCTTCTGTGAATGGCAGCACTTCCTGTGGTGACACAAACTTGTGGAATGAATCTTCTTCATTAGGAAACTGAATGAGAGAGAGAGTACAAGGAAGGTAAGGAAAAATGAGACTACCTCATTACCCTAGCAGAAACAGATCCTGGGTGCTGGAAGGAACTAAAGCGGAAGACCATGACTTGCCAGTCATGTTTAGTAGTGCTTGTGCTTAGAACCTCTGTAACATCTAGAGGTGAAAGGTATTTTCTCAGACCTTTTAGAGCCTTCTAGGACCTGGCTGCCCTGCAAAGCCTGGGGAACTGGAGCAGAGAAGTGACTTCCTCAGTCTGCAACTTCATCTGACAATACTGAAAAATTACTGAGCATAAGAGACAGCTTAGAGCATCTCCATCTACCTCTGCTGTCAGTACACAGGGTCTTTCAATGCTAAAGATATAAATTGAAATCTGCTGTGATTGAAGAAAAATAAGTATGGTGATGTCTCTAGTAGGCAGCAGTCTACATCCTTTTAGCCAGTGCACTACTGCAGCACATGTGGCAGAGGAAGGTGCTTCAAGGAGGTGTGCCAGTTTTGGGCAAGGATCTCGTACCTGAAGTAACAGTGCTAGATGGGGAGATGGCTCATTTACCAGCCTCACCGTGGGACAGGTGCTCTCCACCCGAAGCTCCCACAAGCATAAAATCACCCCCCATCTCTATGTAAAGCAGGCGCAGCCTTGCAGAGCTGCTGTACCTACTTACCTGTGGTGACAGCTTGAACATGGGGGCGCACACGATGAGCGGGGTGGAGTGGTGTTTAGCTGCCAGCGCCAGAGTGTGGGTCCCACTCACTGCAATCAGGGCACCGTTGGCCAGGATTGTCTTTGTACCAATGATAACCTTAAAAGGTAAATCAGCATTAGATGGCATGTTCTATGGCAAAGTAGGGAAGAAACGCTTCCTGGCTCAGACCCTGCCAGCTGAGCTGGAGAAGTTTATCAGAACAGCAGCCAAAGGCTGGAGTATAGGGCAGCTGGATGCCTGATCTGTGTCATCTGGCTCTGCACTGAGACGCTCCTTTCTAACAAGAGCATGACTCCAGCAGGGTGAGGCCAGCACAGAGAACTTTAGAGGACAGATGTGTGTTCTACTGCTGTGTTCCCTGTTTTTTACAACCCTGCAAAATAAGCTTTGTACAAGTAACTTTACTGCTGGCTGCAACAATCCCCATCATCATTCCAACCACCCATCTTGTGTTTCAGGCAAGGGGAATTTCTTCCCTTTGGAAATGCTGCTTTTTGTTCCATCTTCTTTAAAAACAGAGGTTAATCCTTTGAGGCTGTCCTAGCTTGGTTTCTTGGAACTGTTCTGCCTGTTAACCACTAAGGCAGAAAAACCTTCACCGGGCAGTTAGTCATCACACTGACTTGGGGTTCCACACTGAATCTCCCCCCCCAGCTGTAAATAGGGACTATTACAATTTTGAGTCTTTAGTAAAACACATCCATCACTGCTGGGACCTGCAAATGGTTTGGGAGGTCTAAGGACACAACCTGCTGGGTGGAATCCTCCTTACCTTGTTGACACGAGACATGACAGCAAAAATAGCTGCATCACTCATGACAGTTGTTTCAATGTTCTCTTTAGATAGTCGGACAGCCATTTCATGACCCTAAAAAGAAGGAGAATCCAATTGGTCCCCTGGGACACAGCTCCTGTGGTGCAGTTGCAGAGACATTAACACTCAATTCATGTCTGAACTGCAAAACCACCAGTGGTGGAGCACAAATACAGCTTTCTGAATTGAGGATGCAGGGTAGGATAACAAGCTGTCTTCAATCTCCCATCTCCAGAGGAACTTCTGTAATGTCCAGCTTGCCTCCAGAGACAAGAGTTCAGTAAGAAGGTGTGGGACAAGGCAGCCAGCCCGGGCCTCACCTGGCAGAAGGGCGCACACTCTGCCACGATGACCTGGAACTTGCGCTTACGGGCAGCCTCCTTCAGGAAGGCCTCCACGGTGCGCGAGTAGCCGATGGTCATGATCACCTCATTGGAGTGAATGTGCTCCAGTGCCTGCATAGCAATGTTATCAGTGGTGCCCTCTGTAACAGAAGGAAGCTGTGGGTGGAAAAGCAGCCAGGAAAAGCAACACTTCCCAGAACACCAAGAGCACAGGCCAACAGACCCCTATACTGCTCCCTCCACACTGTTCCACCCATCTCTCTTTAAGCCAAAGAGGACTTAGACTAGGTCCTGGGAGAAGGACTAAATCCTTGCTGTTTTCTTTCCACCCCAGAAGAGGGAGAAGCATTAGCCCAATCCCATAAGAAGCTCCACCCATGAGGCAGTTCAGATCCATCCATACCTAGCTCTATTAGCAGCTCATTAATAGCTTCAATAACGTTAGCTCTGAGAGGAGGATAAGGGGTGCTGAAATCCTCACTCAGTCCTCCAGAAGTCAGAAGTTTGTGCAGGGATTCTTGCTGGTCACTCTCCTCACTGCGCCCATGAAGCCTGTGAAAAAAAGCAGCCCTTCAGCCTCAGGAGGGAGTGCAGCAGCACGGCCAGGCCAAGTACTGTCCCCAGAGCACAGCACACCTGGATGTGAACAGAGGTGAAGGAAAACCACAGACAGGAGGCACACCACACCATGACAACGAGCTTCCCTAGCTGCCTCTGGCACAACGACACCTGAAGTTCTGCCAGGAAGTGCCTTCCTAAGTCATGTGCAAATGCTGCAGCCCACAGATGAGGTGTGGGCTCAAGGCTGCTGATCCAGTGGGATGTACCCTCCTTGGAACACAAGAAGAGATGAGCCCAAGGTCAGGGCACAGGCCATTCTCATGTACCCACAACACATATGCCAAGCAGACTTTCACTAAATGGAATGTCATCAGCTACACCAAAACCAACATTTCCTCTGATGTTTAACTTGCTGAATCCCTCTACAGGAGAGGTGGGAAAAGGGGGTGATGGAAGCTAAAGGGGTCTCTCAGAAGCAGCAGAACACACCATGTGGGAGGGCTGTTCTGGCCTCCCGGGGGAGCACAGGGAGCAAGAGAGGGGTGCTTCACCTGCCATACTCTTCCCGAATGACCTTCAGTACTCGCCGCACCATGTTGCCCACAGTTGTCTCAGATGGCTGGGCTGCCGTCATCCTCTGGCCCTCTGTCCGGATCAGATCCATGAGCTCCCCTGAAAGAGGAGAGGGCCTCGGTTATCACTGCCCACAGCTAACTACACGAGTGTCAAGCCACCACATCCCCCAACAGCCCTATGGCCGAGGCTGGCTCTGGCGCCAGTGACACAACCCCCAGAGAAGGCAGATGCGAGCAGAAAGCCACTGGCAGATCGGCACCGAGTCTTCCGTGGTCTGAGTGGCCCGGGCACCAGGCAGGGCCTTGGAACAGATACAGACCCGTAAGCAGGATTTCAGGGCAAGAGGGAACTGGCTGCTGTCGGAGCGGTCAGTGCTCGGGCCGATGCTGCTGAGGAAAGAGTGCGGCTGCGGCAGGGCAGAGGCAGGCAGCTCCCCCCGCAGTGACAGCGCTAGGCACACAGACTGCAAAGGGCTGAGGTGCCGTGGGCTCAGTACCGGGACCCCCGGGCCCAGACTCCCAGCTCCGCCGGGCCGCGGCACTGCGCCGGGCCTGGCCTGCTCTCGCTGCTCCCTCCGCACCCCATGGCCGCGACCAGAGCGCAGGGCCCTGCAGCAGCGCCCCGGCGCTCCCGCCGCTCCCCTGGTCGCCGGCCCTGCCGCCGCCTCGCTCCCGGGGCCGCCCGGCCCTCACCGGCCCGGCTCCATCGCCCGTGAGCGATGATCTTCCGCAGCAGCGACAGCGTCTGCCGCGCCGTGTCCTCGGAACGCGGCCGCTCCCCGCCGCCCCGCAGTCGCGCTACGAAGGCCTCGATCTGCTCCGACAGCTCCGAGCCGCGCTCGGCGGCCCCCGGCATGGTGGCAGCGGCTGCTCCGGACCGGCTGGGCTCCGCCACCGCACGCGCCGCTTCCACTTCCGCCGTCACGCTTCCCTATTGGCCGAGACTGCCAAAGTGCTCCCACCCCCCGGCGGCAACTCAGCCAATGAGAAGTGCGGCCGGCGGACGGGCTGAGGCCTGTAGGGGCCTCGCTCGTAGGCCGGGAGACGGGCGGTGATGTCGGAGCCTGCCGCGCAGGGGCTGGCAGGACGGGCCGGGCGGAGAAGTGGCGGAGGTGGCCAGGCCTCGGTGCCGGGGGAGCGGTCTGGCGGGGGTGTGGGCGGCCTCCCCGGGGAGGCGCCTCTTGGGGCGGGCACCGGGCCTGGCGCGGCCCTCCCCAGCACAGCTCGGGAGGCGGGTGCTGCCCGGGGCCCTCGGGCCGGGACGGGCGAAGCGACGGGGTTACCCCCGCGGGGGAAGCGACCGGCCTGCGGGCCGCCACTGACGCCCCTGTGAGGTGAATGCTGCGGGCCGACGTCAGGAAGGGCCTGCGTAAGGAGCTCTGCGTCTGTAGTGCGGAGCAGAGGGGGGGAGCCGGGCCTGTGCCGAGCCGCAGGGAGAGCCCGTGCGCAGGGATTTACTTTGGAACGCGCAGTGTTCTAGACGCACAGAGCCAAAGCAAATGGAGTGGGAAAGGCGCAGTTCCTGGCAGTGCAATTGTTCTTGCTGGCAGAGCCAGAACCGGCCCTGGATAAGGCAGGAATGTAGCTCCTTTGTGTCCAGTTCCTGGAGCTCTGTGTCCAGGGAGCAGGCAGGAGCCACAGTGTAATTCTTATTGCGGCACTGCTTTACCCCATGGCTCTGCTTCGTGTCCTGTTGTTTTAGATTAGGAAATCAAAGCAAACTGGTTTATGCTGGAAGCTTTCAGCAGGTGCTTCCTGCTGGAGTTGGTAGGACCTTGGGTGCTCATCACATCTTTGTGCTTGTCTGATTCTTTTAGGACTCACCCTACAGCCAGCAGCCATCTAGGGACTGTTAGGTCCCCAGCAAGATACCAACAGCTGGCGTGCTGGGTCTTATATTGGGCATATTGCAGGTGATTTGTCACCCAAAGCCTGAGCTGGGCTGCCAGACTTTCCAGTCCTCTCTCCTTGTGCCACTTCCCCAGGCATCCCTCTGCCTGGAAGCCAGGGCACCTGCCAGCCTGGGAAGGAAGCTCACTTCATCCCTTGATGCCTGGTGAAAGGCCACGCATCTGGGCTTGCCTGGATGTGCTTGAAGGGTGCTGCTCTGGTTGGAAATCAGTTTCCCTCCTTAGAGAGTTTGTCTCATCCTTTGTCCCTGGAGAGAGCCAGCAGGGAGTAACAGGGCTTGCCCTGCTGTTGGCTTGGCTGTGCTGGGTGCTGCTGTGCTGACCGGGCACATCCTTGTTCCCTGCTGCCTTCTCTTCTTCTTGGCCCCAGCTTTTCCAGTCTGTTTTCTTCCGTCGTGTGTAAAACAAAGGCTTCCTAAGGCAGGGCCTGCCTGGCTCCACGTTGCCCAGGGCACTGTGTTGCCCCCTTTGCCCCCCATGCAGCTGCATCGTGGGCGAGGCAGGGGAGGGTTGCCCATGCCCACCAGCTCCCGGCCTCTGCCGTGCCTGTGTGGTGCTGTGTGCCAGCTGCCCTGGCGTGCACAGACCACTCCCATGCGTGCACCCTGGGACCAGGACATGCAGTGAATTAGCCAAAAAAAACCCCCAATCATTGCTTCAAGCTTTCCTTTGTTTGTTTACTTATCTCGCTAGTAAACAGAGCAGTTCTTGGAGATTAGGCAGGAGGGAGAAGAGGAAGGGAAACCGGACTCTGAGGTTATGACCTTCTTGCGGATGCTGGGCTGTTTACATTCCCTGCTCTGGTCCCAGTAACTGTTGCGGGACAGTTTCTTCTCACCACCTTGCCAGTCTGCAGAGGTTTTTCCTCTGCCCTGTTCCCTACAGCACTTTCTGCTGGACATTGTTGCCACAGCCAGCCAAAGCTGGCCAGCAGTCTGGTGTCCCTTGAGGGACAGAGTCCCACACTTGGTCTGCTGCCTTGTATTTCATGAATGAAAGCCTCTGAATGGGGATTTTGGGAGCTACTAGCCCCATGTAACTGAGCTGAGACAGAACCCATGGCTCTCTGGAGAGCAGAAAGGCAAATCCCAGGCTCTAACTGCTTGGGGGGGTTGTGGCTATGAGACATCTGGTTGTCATTAGGCGCCAATTGCCACCAGGGCCCAATGAGTTAGGCAAGGAGCACCTAGGAGGGCTGAAGAGGGAATGGGGAAGAAGAGCAGCAGCAAGGGCCACACAGAGAGCATGGGGCAAGTGGGCAAGGTAGCTGGAAAGACATGTATTGCTGTCCTGGTGTACTCAGCTAAAATCCCACTGGCTTGCAGGCTGTGCTGGCTGCTGTGGCCAAGGCAAGGTGGAGTGTGTGTGTGTGCTTCCCTGGGCAGCTGGCAGGAGACTCACCTGGAGGTCCACAGCTGCCGAGCATTATGAAGGAGGACCCCCCCCCCCCCCNGCCCTCCTTCCCAGGGGTACCCAGGTCCCCTGGGGCAGAGTTGGCCACTGTGGCTTCCCAGCTGGCGCACAAGCAGGCGAGGAGGCTGACGCAACTGCAGATGGTGCTGGTGCTGTGGGCAGAAGAGCTGGGTGGGGGATAAGCTGGCCAGCCAAGCAAGGCAGCACGTTCTCTGGGCTTGCAGAGGAGCTGAAATCTGGCTCGTCTCCTCAGAGAGCTGCCAGCCTGCCCAAGACAGTGTTCTGTTTTCTACCATTGGGGATTGCTGCTGGAGATAATACTTCTCTCTACCCAATGAATTCTGCATCCCCAGGGGCTGAATGTCATCCCCCAAGTGCTTGTGTGAGGGAGGGGAAGGCAGGATGGAAGCTGGGTAGAGTCTGGGAGCACTGGAACATCATGTGCTGGGAGGCTGTTTGGATTAGAAACTCTCATCAGCTAAGTGGGCTGGATGAAATGCCAGGGAGGGAATCAGAGTTTGCTGAACTCTAGTAATTGGACTCATCTGCAGTAGCTGGGCAGGCAAAGCGAGCTGCTCATGCTCAGTGCAGGCGAAGGGAAGGAGCCAGCAGGCGAGAGCCAGCAGAGCCACGGCCCAGCAGGAACAACAGGGCAGGCTGTCAGCACCACACAGGCTGTGGAAACTGGGAAGATGACATGGGAAGAAGGAGCATAGGGTCACTGTTAGATGCCTTAGCCTCTCACTGACTGAGTTAAGGTGCATGGGGATGTGGTGCATGGGAGCAAGGGGGAGCACAAAGCACAGTCTAATGAAGAAGATGCACCAAAGATAGTGTGAGATGTTTGCTCTTTGGAAAGGCCATGCTCAAAGGCCTGAGACAAAACTGGAGAGGACAATCCAAACCCAAAGCTCTTACAGGCCCAGATGTATAGGCAGAGCTGTAAGGGGGCAGAAGTGAATCTGCTGAAGGAGCCCAAACCAGTGTTTTTTAGTGTGCTACAGGGAAGAAATTAGGTCACTTAGTGAAGAGGATGGAAATGACAGGCTGAATAGAGTGCTGAATGCACTTTTAAAACTCAAGCTTCCACCGAAGGGAGACAAAAAATCCAAACAGCTGGTAATCAAAAGCAGGTATGTGAATAGTTGGGAAATTCAACCCTGTAGGTCTGGAGGCACACACATGCATTGCCTGAGTCATCAGCAGTTTTAGCATGCTTGAAATTCATGGCTGACACTGCAGGTATTGAGGCACGTGTTCTGCTGGTCTTTGCCAATGACCCTGGTAACAATTGTCCCCTAAACTGATCATCCTCAGGAAAGCATGGCTGACATAACCACTTGGGCAGCCAAGGAGAAACAGGCAAGGCTTGCTACGTGGAGTACCAGGATGGATTCAGCGCCTCAGGTTAGCAAAGGATTTGATGCAACTCCTTGCTCAGCAGCCCATATGTACATGTGCCTGTCTCTGCCTGGAAAATGGCTGCTGGCTCATCCTCACACCAACGTGGCACCCGTGGGCAGGCCGAGCCCATAGCCAGACCCACGCAGTACCGATGCAGTCCACAATCCCTATGGGAAATGAGTAGGTGGTTCTGAGTCCAGCCCAGAGACTGTCTTTCCTGCCAGCAGGTTTGCCATTCGTGCCCCCTTCCTTTTTGGAGCCTTAAAAATAGAGACCAAGGCTGGAAGCGGGAGGGTTTTTCTAGGGCTCCTTGTGGAAGCAGCCCAAGCTGGGCTGCCCCTCGTCCTTTCCAGCCCCCAGGAGAGGCATGGGAAGCTGCCGGCCAAATGCCTCCCCTGGATGTGGAGCCTCATTCGTCGGCTCATTCATCTGTGGCAGTTCCCCAGGTCTCCTCTCGGGATGCAGGCAGCTGGAGGCAGCTGGTTCAAAGGCCAGGCTGGTCAGGAAGAGGCGAGGGAAGTGTGGGAAGTCACGGCATGTCATGTAGGAAAACAAGTAGCATCAAGGGACAAGGGAGCGCAGTGTGGGGCTAGCGGGAGGTGCTGGCCCCAGCATCGCTAACAGCCTTTGTACCCAGGAAAGGTGTTGGCTTTGCTCGGTGCCACCAAATGCACAAGTGGCTCGGAATGCTTGGTGACACTGCACAGGTGTTGGCCGTGGCTCTCAGAGGGCATGTGGCAGACTGGCTGGGCCAGGGAGGAGGTGGTGCGGGGCTCATCCCTCCAGGCTGGCTTCAGAGAAGCCCTCTGAGCAAACCTGGCGCGCCTGCAGGAAGCCAGGCGCTTGGGATGAGACAAAGCGTGGCCCGGCTGCTTTGTGGTCACCACGGGGTCCGTGACACCAGCAGTCTGGGCTGCTTCCTGGTCACCGGCCAGCTCCCCACAGTTCCTCCACTCACGCTCTCCCAACGCTGCAGCTGGCCCCGGGCTCGCCGTGCTCATTGTCTGCTGCGGGTGATGGCAGCTATTCAGCAGCTGCCAGGTTTCAGGGAAAGGGAGAGATGAGCAACTCCTCCGCCCACGTTCTGGGAATGCCTCTGGGATGAAGCCCTGCTAATGCACACGTTCACTCCTTGACGGGGAGAGCATGCTGCACAGCCTGCATCCCCCCTCTGCCCACATCCCACGTCACCCCCTGCCTTATCAGCAGGCGTGAAGCCGGGGAGCAGAACTTGGAAGCAGCCAGGGCTGCTGCCCCGACCCGCACAATAGCGGAGCCTACTGCTCCCTGTCTCCTTGCCTGTTTGCCTTCTAGAGCCAGGCAGAGTCTCACCATCGCTATTATTTTGCTTTGTGTCAATATTATGACAGCTAAAAGCAGGAGAACTGCATTCACATGATAAGCAGCCAGAAGCTCTGGGCTGGGTGTGGATTGGGTTCGAGTTTGGCAGGGGAGAAAAGTGCCTGACAGCCCCTGTCCACTGGCTGGCGGTGCTGGGAGAGCTGGGAGGCGAGGGGCAGTGGCAGAGCTGCGGGCGATTCGAGTCTGTGTGCCTCCTCTTTGTTAGATGCTCGCTGCCCTTTCCCCAGGGGAGATGAAACACGATAGATGTGCAGGATATGCTTGGTTCTCTGCTGGAAAAGTAACCTCCATCTCTTTCCTGAGGAGAGGGGTGCTCCACTCCTGCTGGGAGAGTCCCATCCCTGATGCGGCTGCCATTCCCCACCCCTCCCGCCCTGTGCGGTGTTTCATCGCCGCGGGTGGTGGAAGGTCACGCACACACTGCTGCTCCAGCCTGTCCTGGTTGCAGCCTGTTTGGGCTTTCCCAAGCGCAGTGCTCTGCAGCTGCTGGAGAGAAACTTCCGCAGGATTCTGGGGGTTCGGGGGCTCTACTCATACCCAGGGCTTCGGGAGAGGACCTCGGACGGAGAGGGGCGAGCTGTGCTGTGAGTGCTGCATCTCTGCTTCCCGCTCTGGACTCTCAGCACCTCATGTGCAAGGGGCTGTTGTTTCGGTGCAGTGACTACATGCCCTGCAGAGGCTGCTGGCGAGATGCTTACCTGTAGGCACCCACGTATGCTCGCTGCGGTCCGACTCCCAGTGCCTCGCCCGCTCCAGGGCTGCGTCTCCTGCAAACACCCGGACCCGGCCAGTCCCCGCTGCAGCCGCCGCCCGCCCCTTGCTGTGTGCTCTCTGTCACCTCCCCACTTGGCACTGCTGATTGACGGCTGGGCTGGGAGATGGCTGGTCATCATTAACCCTCCCATCTGCTGCTGGCATTGCTTTACCACCTGCCAACAGCTTTGCCCTGGTGAAAAGGTGACTCTGTCCGCTGCTCTGGGCTCAGCCTCGGTGTTAAACTAGGCCTGCATTGAAAGACAAAGCACTAAGCTGGGCAGCATTGTGTCTCCCAGCCATGGACCTGGTCCTGGAGAGCTGGCTGGCTGAGTGCTACAGCTTCCCAGGGCTTGGGTCTGGTGATCTCGTGGACCTCCTCCTTGGTGGCATCATCCCTGTTCCTGATTTAGCCATGCCTGGGAGCAGCAGCCAGGCTTGCCATGGGTTCCTCTTGCCCAGGTCTCCCGTCTTGAGCGCTCTCGACAGCCCTGATGCCCATCCCATGCCCCTCCGAAACTCCTGTCTGACCTGGCCTGGCCCTGGTGCATGTTACCCAGGGGGGACAGACCCTGTTCTCCCCAGGCCAGGGACCTGGCCATCAGGTGCTTGTGGTTTTGGCCACGGGTCCCAGGGGAGGCTGAGCTCCCCTCCCGAGGAACCAAAACAAACAGCAGAGTTCCTGCCACGTGCGGCCGGGGCTGACTAAGGCCGGGCGCTTCCTCCTGCTGCGGGCAGCAGCCGCCGGGGCCGAGAGCCACCGCCATCGGGGAGCACGGCACAGCCCATTTCCCGCTATTGTCAGCATCCCCCTCGCAAACACATCCCCCTGCGCACCTGGGCTGGGAGGAGACACTGACACCACGGGAACCAGCCACCAGAAGCGAGGGATGTGCTGCCGCCAGCATCTCTCAGAGTCAGAGCCTCTGTGGCATGGCTCTGGGGAGTCCAAGTCCGGGGTGCCCAGGCAGGTTGTTAGCAGCTTGTTTCCTTGAGGAGCAACGCTGACTGTCCAGGGGTCGCTTGTGCAGCCCTGATTGCTCTCAACAGCACTGGAGAGCCCCGTCTTTCCCAGAAGAAATCAGCAGCAGTCTCCTGGTGGAGAGGCCTGTGTTTCCCAGTGCAGAGAGGCTGGGCCAGGGGAGTCCCTGCCAGACCATGCCCATCCCTGTTTCTTCTCTCACATGCAGGTACATGCAGCTCCAATCAGCCAGTCTCCAACCCTCTGCCTTTTGCCTTCCATCCCCACTGCGAAGACACAACCTACAGAAGATTGAGCTGGTTTATCTCAGTGTTAGCTATGAACCAAGTCCTCCATGCTCACAGGCAGGAGAGTTTAGGAGAGTCTAAGAACCACATCACAGGGCCAGGAAAGCCATCAAATGAAATATTGAGGGTGAAACATGGGCACTCTGGGGTGAAGGGCAAGCACAGAGCTCAGCACTTTTTGTGCTGCTTTGACCTTGGAAGTCCCATCACAACACAGGACATAGGTAGCTGCTGGGAGGATGCTTGCTCACTGGGCAGGAATGGCAGCAGCAGCCCAAGAAGGTGGCTGTGTCAGGCGCTGGAGCACACAGGGCTTGGTGCTTCCCCTGGTGGAAGCCTCCAGCCCTGGTCAGACTCACTCTGGTGTCCTAAATAACAGCAGCACAAAAATAATGGCCTGAGGATTTCAGGGGTATTCACTAAGGGCTTCAAGGATGACACAAGAGGCCCTGGCTACAGTTGGCTTAACAGTGACACAGGGACAAGTTTTTGTTGAGCTCTTTTCATCTGATGTGCTGAAGGTGGGGTTTTGCAGGGGTGAAGATACCTATGAGGGGATTTGATACTCAAATGGGGTTGTTCTATGGAAAAGGAGACTTAGAGGGACCTCACCTGTGGTGAGCAGGATGAGGTTTTGCAGGGAAGGGTGGCTGCTTATGCTTCTTCAGTGCTCATGGGCAGCCCGGGCCCTGCTCTTGTCCCTCTTCCAGAAGGTGTAAGAGGCACAGAGGTGAGCCCGTTTCATGGCAGGGCTGTGCCACAGAATTCTCGCAGCTGGGTGCCAGGACTGGCTGTGCCCACCACACTGCCAGGGCTCACCCACACAAGGATGCACCATCATTCTTCACCCGCCTCTCTCCCCAGCACTGCCAGCAGGGCAGGGAGGTGCCACAGGCAGGCAGGGGCATATTGGAGGCGATGCTCTCAGCCCACGGCCGCCCCATGGGGCTCACTGTGGGGGACACATCTACCCTTTAAGGAAATGTCTCTATTTGCCTTATGTCCCTGGCCAGTCCCTTGAGCCTCCTCTGTCCCTTGTTTCCAAAGTGCGTAGCTCAGCTCCCCAGAGCCTAGTGGGAGGCGGTGCAAGGGACACGCCAGTGCATTTATAGCATTGACCTCCAGCCCTGTCCTGCAGCTGGGGAAGGGTAGGCTTGGCCCCTGGGGAAGGAGCGTGGTAGAGGGGAAAGCGAGCAGCCATGGCCCCTGCCAGCTGGATGTTTCTCTCGTTTGCAGGAGGATGTTGCTGGTCACAGGTTACCAGTGTCCAAATATTATTTCTCTGCTCCTGTCTCTGCTCTGTGCCGCCTAGAAAGGGGATGCTCATCCCAGGAATGTAAACTCTGCCCAAGGCCTCTGAGGAAATAGCTTCAGACCAGGAATGGGATTGCACTCGGCAATTAAGGACTGGTCTCCCCAGCCACACAGCTCCTGGGGGAGAGCCCTTTGCTCCAGTGCCAGAGGCCAGCCTTGTGTCTCAGAGGTGGCCCCAAGGGACCTTCCTGCAAGGACAGGCATGAGGCCCCGTGTGGTCACGGTCTTTGCAATAACAGGATTTTGTCTATCCAATGAGTTGGCAGCAGCTGCTGATCAGGGTGGCCTCTGGTCCTAGCTCTCAAGTGGGAGGAAACACTCCCTTCACTTATCTCAAAGCCATCCCTGGGGAGGTGGGGGGTCCTCTTGGCCCAGGAGGGTCTGTGGGGTGGCAGAGGGGGAGCACAGGCATATATCAGCCATCACAGTGGGGATGTTACCTGCTCCTTGCTGCCCAGCCAGGGGTGAGAGTGTGAAGAGGCACTGAATGCTGCCGCAGCAGCCCCCAGCACCCCTGGCAGCCCCCAGCAGCCACTATGCTGCTGAGTGATGAACTGCAGCACACCCAGCCCCACAGCAAGGCTGGGATTTCTGCACACTTATCTCTACAGCATCTCCCTGCTAATTTGACAGGCCCTGCTCCAGCAGCTTGGTCAAGCACTCAGTGGTATCAAAGCTCGGAAGCTTCAGCCAGAGCCCAGCTACTGCTGATGCCTGAGTCGCTGCCACCTGCGTGGTGCAGCAGGACTGGGGACAGGCAGCTGGTGTGTCTTGTATCCCTTGGGGACAGAATCCGGGGGGTTGGGGACAAGCCACTGGTGTCCTCACTCCACAGGGACGGACCTCACACAGAGGTGGGCAGGGAAGCCCTGGAGTAGCCTCCCTGCTCTCCCAGGAGGACAGAAATGTGAATCCTGGCAGAGACATAGAAACCGTTATTTCCTTGGGACCTGCAGCACATGGGGGATTGTGTTGCCCACCGGCATCTCTTTCCTTCCCACCTCCCATAGCTCCAGCTTCCCTGGCCTCTGGGACTTAAAAATAGATCAGAAAGGGCCACAGATCTCCTTTGGGTTTACCCTTGGCAGCAGGGTTTGGCCCCAGACCCTCCCCAGGGAACCATTGTGCCCACTTCTCTCCACAATAGAAAGAACCCTGCCATGGCGGACCCTTGTCCTGAGGCTGAGGGGGCTGGAAAATCCCTGTCAGAACTCCGGTGACAGAGGCTGGCTGGGCAGGCATGGGACAGCTTGGGGGAAAAAGGGGCGACAGTAGGACACAGGGTGTCTGGGGAAAGATGAGGTGGGCAGACAGGCACAGGGTGTCTAGGGGGGATGGGAATGGGAGGGAGGGATGGATGGATGGTTGGATGGGTGAATGGGTGGGTGGATGGATGGATGGATGGATGAATGAGTGGGGAAGAGGCTGCTAGGTGGGCACAGGGCAACTGGGTGGACATGGGGTGGTCAGATAGACATGGGACAGACCATGTTGCACCTGGGAAAGGTGGACAGGACCCGGGGAAGCACAGTGAGCCGAGGAGCCCCGACACAGCCCCG
>VYZX01014722.1:43257-79307 GCA_013401335.1 Brachypteracias leptosomus
CCCCGGCACCGCCGCGGAGCGGAGCGCAGCCCTGGCCCGGGCTGGCCGCCCCTCTCGGTGCCGGTGTGCGGGGACCCGGACAGGAACGTTCCGCTTCGGCTCCCTTTTGCTCTCCCCGCTGGGAAACCCGAAGGGACGATTGTCTGCTGAGGGTCTGGGCTTCTGCGCCCGCCGGGGGGTGACGGGGGAGCCCCGCCGGGGGCGGGGAGCAGGCGGGGGTTTGAGAAGGAGGGGACGGAGCTGGCGGGCAGGTGATGAAAGAACTTGTCGGGGTGGATGTGGTGGCTGTGTGAGCTTCCACACCAGTATGGTGATGGGCTTACTGGGGACACAAGGAGGTCCTCTGCGTCCCTGTGCCCCTGTGGTGGCTTCAGGACTGCAGCGCGGCTGCTGCTCCTGCCCAGGGAGCTGGGCTCAGCCTGTCCGAGGTGCCTCCTTAGAGCCCCCACCCCGGTGTCTTGCAGTCCTGACCTTTCGGGAGATCTGGAATCGGAGTTTCTGCCGGCCTCTGGAACAGCTGGTGGACGTCATCACCGAGTTCCCCAACGAGGTGGAGTACATTTTTAGACCCTCCTGCGTCTCCCTGCAGCGCTGCGGAGGCTGCTGTGGGGACGAGGGTCTCCGCTGCGTCCCTGTGGAGACAAGCACGGTCACCGTGCAGGTAAGGCTGACACTGCGGGGCTGTGGCTGCGCCGGGGTGGTGGTGGGCTCCTCACCAAGCGCCAGGAGGGTGAACTTGCAGCTTCATATCCTCCAGACTTCATAACAGCATGGATAATGAGGAGGGGACGTACAACTGCTCAAATGCATGCCAGACCAGGAGGATCTCTTTTGTCTGCTCTTTTGGCTTCTCCCTGAGGCCGGGTGACATCCCCGGTGGTAATGGCCTCACCCCCTGCTTCTCTCCCTCTCCTCTCTGCATGGTCCTTCTTGCTGACTGCTGTTGCCTTTCTGTTCTGCAGTGGGACTGGGGGTGTCCTAGTTGCCCGTCACTCTGTCTGTTGGGGCAAAACAGGCACTGCCCCTGGACTGCAGGAGAAGCGAGGCTCTTGTGTCAGGGATGCCTGCAATGGTGCTGACAGTGAGTGTGTGCTGGGGGCACGGTGAGCACAAAGGGCTGTGCCAGCCACATTTCCAGTGCCCACTGTGGGAGCTCTGCCAAGTGGGGTGGGAGATCCTAGGCTGCGAACAAGCTCTTCCCTTTGCACCAGGCAGCCGCTGTCCTCACACTGCAGACCTTGCACTGTGCTGCCAGAGATCAAACCTGCTGCTGCAAGGAGCAGGGAAAAGCTCTGCTTTGCTGTGGGTGATGGACTAGAGAGTTCCTGCAATAAATCACCAGTGATTTTTGTCTCTTGGGTGTTAAAAACAGGTTGGAAGACAGGGTAGGAGTCTCCAAAAAATCTTGACTGAGGTGGAGCAAGAGCCTGATGTGAATGGGAGGTAACTCCTCAAGCACAGGTCTCCCTTCACAAGAGGGATCCCACTGCTGTGCATGGGATGGCAACATCAGGCACTTCTGTGGGGACTAGCGTGGATCACAGCAGTGATGAACATACTCTGTGAAGCCCCTGGATGCCCAATCCAAACACTGGGCTGGGCTGTGACAGGGCAAATCCTGCACTCCTGGGATGGGGAGGCACCACAGTACTGACTCCAGGCTTTGTGCTGTGGGAAAAGGGTTCAGGGGGACACAGCAGCAGTAGGGATTGTCTGGAAAACATGAGTAGGGGACTGTTTCCGTCAGAGAAGGGAGATGTGCAGAGTGGTCAAACACGTGAAAGCCCTCCACAAAGGCAGAGATGGTAAAATCTCCTTTAAGACTGAAAATTCCAAGATCATGGGACTTAAATTACAGCCCGGAAGACATGAGGAGGCACTAGCAAAGCCTCCCAAGCTGCTAAGGTGGCCGGGCCTGGCTGAGCTGCCTGCATGCAGAGGTGGAGTTTCTGCTGCCGGAGGTCCCGAGGAACAGGTTAGACACGCATCTGCCCGAGAGGCTGGGGTGGTGAGGTAGTGCCGCAGGAGCCCTTCCAGCCCCCTCCTGCTGCCGGCCAACTGGGAAGTAACCTTTGCTCCTTTTTCAGCTCCTGAAGATAAAGCCAAATGGGGAGGCACCCTACGTGGAGATGCCATTCACCGAGCACAAGCAATGCGAGTGCAGGTAGGGACCCCCAGGTCCATTTTGCACCCCTGCACCCCTCCAGCAAAAGCAACTCTGCCTGCTCACCCTGCATGTGGGACAAGGATGCCCAAGGGGCACTGTCACCATGCTGGCATGCCCCTACTGGCTCCATGCTGGGGTGTACCAGTGCTTATGGCCCTTGCCTACCCACCAAAGCCAAGGGGCGTGTAGCATTTTGTGGCCAGGTCAGGCATCATGCGTTGTCTGCAGGGCTGGAGCTGCTGTTGCACCCCGGCTCTGAGCTCCTGCTGTGCCCTGCATCCCTCTGGCTGCATTGGCACGTCTGGCATGTGCTCCTCTGGCCGGAGGAGCTGCCTGTGGGTAATGGAGCAAGGCTGGTGGCTCTGAGACAGGTGTGTGGCGTGGGGCAGCATGCCCAAGGTGGTAGCTCAGCAGGGAGCTCCATAGCTTGGCATACCTAAGTGTGACCATGGCCCAAAGAGAAAGCTGAAGGGCTAGGCCTTGGGCTCCCATTTAAGGGAGGCTGCCCTACCCAGGGCTGGGGAGCAGGGGTTTACATCCAAGTCGATAAAAGAAAGATTAAAACGTGCAGCGCCAGCCTGGCACGGATATGGAGCAGGGGCCTGGGATGGATGTGCAGCACCAATGTGCCACAGATTTCTGACAGTTAACCCCTTGAGGTGCTCACTGTGTCCCAGAAGTGGTGAGAGCTTGGGCAGGACCGGGTCTCTGCCTTGCTCTGGGAGCAGGGAGTGATTCTGGTGCTGCTTGAAGCTGGTCCCCTCTGCAGTGCCTCTTCAGCACCACCTGCATGGGGGGTCCTGGTGTTAGGTCTGAATCATGACCCCAGGGTGATTTAGTATTGTGAAAACTGGGGGCTGAGTGTCTTGCTGGGCAGCTGTTAGATGGGATCTTTGCCTGGAAGAAAAGCCTGAGGATCCCTGGGCTGGTATTCCCCTGCAACTTGTACTGGAGCAGACCCAAATCCCATCCAGCTCTGCACTGTCTCTGGATGCAGAAGGGAGAGTGGGAAGAAGCACGTGCTACTTTCCCCAGCTCTGCTTCCAGCTATTTTCCATGCAGCAAATTTCCTGAGCCTGTTGTGGTTTTCTGACCTAGGGCAACTCCCAGGGGATCTCCTACAAGCACTTGTATGGGCTGCCTTTGAACCTGTGTAAACTTCTTGCTTCTGCAGCACCTTTTGGCTTCTCCCTAAGCTGCCTTCCACACCTTTACATCGCTCCTCTTTGAAATCTAGTGTAGGCGTGGTGGATGTCCTGGCCTTGGCCTCTAGAGAGGATGCTTAAGCCAAGTATGCTATGGGTGTTGTCTGAGAACCACTACTGAGACTTTGCAGCAAATCCCACGTGTTACTCAGGACATTGCATCTTGTTTAACCAGCTGAGCTATGAAAGCTGTCACTGAGAGCAGCTGAAACGGAACCTGTGCTTCCTGGCCTCATGGGCAGAATGTCATATCCCTAGGGGAGTCACCAAAGCCGAAGATCCCTTGCCCCTTTGCTGTCTCTGCCTTCTCTCTGCCTGCTGCAGTTGGCTCCTGGCTGAGGAATTGATAATGTGGAGAGAAGTTATATTGGGTCTGTTTTAAGCATGAATAATAACAGGTAGATTGTGCTACGCACTGGGGCATCTCAATAAACCACCTCCAGCAGTTCAACAGACAGCATTGTGCAAGTAACCTTTTCACTCTGTCCTTTTCCCTCTTTGCAGGCCCCGGCAGGACCTAATGAGGTTGGGAAGGTAAGCAATGCCAGGGGTGGCATTACTGGCTGGGGTGGTGGGTCTCATCTTTCACATGTCAGCCTCTCTTGTGGTACTTTCCTTTTGAAGGAGGAGGTCCAAGGGCCGAGGTAAGAAAAGACAAGACAAGAAGAGACGTAAAGACTGTGAACTGTAAGTGAGCAAGGGCAGGTATGGGTGGTGTCTTCTGGGCTCATTTCTTTGGGATGAGCAGCTTTTTTAAGCATTTAGGTCTTTACTAACACTGAGCAGTGAGGGGCTTGTGCAGAGCAGGCACAGGAGAAGGCAGGACAGAGGGGACAGTGGGCTGCTGTGGGAAAATGAGCCTTTTACTGAAGGCTCAGTAGGTGCTCGGTAGTCTCCAGGCTCAGCTACTTCAATCTGGCCAGTCCCACCCAGGGTGGAGATGAATGGCCCAAATGACTTGGTGGTGTGTAGCTCTATTGCCATCGCTGACTATGCTGAGTTTCCTGGATGCATGAATTTCCAGTTCCAGCCTCATCTTGCTGAAGCTGTGTCCTTCCTGCTGTCCTTGGCTGGTGGTTGTTTGGGTTACTCTACCCTTTCCCTCCTTACATTTAGCTGACTCTTTCAAACTGCGTGCTGTAGCAGTGCAGGCTGGGCTCTTACTGGGGACGCTTTTGGGGTATGGTGACTGTGGTTGGCATTTTCCTGTTGCATTTCTCTGCTTTGTCTGAAGCCTGCTGCTCAGGGCTCAGCCAGTGTGCACAGCCCCATCGTCCTCTCTCCTCCCCATGAAGTGGCTGCCTGTGGTCCCTGCTCCTGTGGTTCAGTGCTGTAAGGGCCAGCACAGAGAGTGGGGACCTGGGGCAGAGTAGGTGAGCCTGGAGATCCTTCAGTCCCAGCGGTGCTCACCCCATGCCGTGCTCTTTTTGCAGATGTGGCACACCACGCAGGTAGCCTCTGCTCTGCCTCTGGCCTCACTCCTGCTGCCTCGCGAGCCAGCTGCATTTCCCTCCAGCATGGGACACTTGTGGAGCCGTGCCCTCCAAGCAGCAATGGAGAGCAGGACTCTGACAGGGAAGAGCTGACTGGACTCTTGCTTGGCCCTGGTGGTAATGCAGCCTGGAATCAAGGACTCCTTTGCCCCATCAGCAGCAGTATAAAAGGACCCATGACCAGGCCTGGGGCTGAAGATGAGCTCAAGCAGCATGTTGGTGTTCAAGGGCATCCTGTGGGCAACAAGGAGCAGAGCTGGTGGATGTGCTGCTGGAGCTGACTGGGAACAGCACGATGTTGGGTATGAGCAGAGACAGCTTGGAGGGCTGCAGCTGCAAAACTGTTCTGTCCTGCCAAGGCCTTGCAGCTGGAGAGGAAGGAAACCTGGGCCAGGCAAGGCTGCAGGGCTGTGTCCATCCCAGCCTTGGCATAGGGCAGCCCAGGAGAGTGCCAGGGATCTTTCCTGGGAAGCCCTCCTGATGGGGAAGGGGATGGAATTGGGGTTGTCAGGGGTCCTCACTTACCTACAGCCACATCCCTTGCCAATAAAGCCACAGCCCTGCCCTGCTCAATAAAACCTGGGGTCAGATGCAGGAGCTGGCAGTGTGAACATCCTGACTGCTTTCCAGTGGCTGCAGGCAGGGCTCTTCCCCAGGGGCACCCACCCAGGCTCGAACAGGGCAGTCCTCTGGTGGCCCAAGGCTTGTCCCCAGCACCAATTACTGCAGTACCTAAGGAGCCGCCCTTGGTGTGATGCTGGAGAAGGGCAACCAGCAGGCCAGGATCAAGCTGCTCTGCAGGCTGGGGGCTGCCCATGTGTTGGAGCTCAGGTGGGTACTGGGAGATCCTTGGGGGAACTGCCCTTCTTCACACCATGGCATAGGGCTGGTACTTCTACCGATTCAAAATCCCCATCCTGTTCTCATCCCAGTCCAAATGTCGGGCTCACTGTCCTATGGCTTTCCTTCTCCCTGGCTGCAGGGAGAAGGAACCTAAGGAAGGAACCCTTCCCTAACCGGTGCAAGGTTAGGGCAGCAGAGACAGGCTGCCCATGGGTCTTCCCACCTAAGAAACACCCCGCTAAGGCTCATTCACTTGGCATGGGGGCAGGCAGCTTGGGGGCCCCATCTTTTACTGGGAACACCCTGGCAGCCCTCATCGAGGTGACCGTGGGTGCTGCTGTTCCCTGCTTTCCTCACTCAGCAAGGTCCTGGGGATCAGCCCCAAACCTTGTTTCTGCATTCCTTAGGCAGTGCCCCAGGACTATTTCTTCTTTCCCACCCCTGCTGCAGAGGAGCTGGGGCTCACTGTCAAATACATCCTGTGCTGCTCCATGCAAGCCATAGCTTGGAGTGTGCATATAGCTAGAGATCCCAAGGGCAAGTTGGGCACCAGCATGCTTGTGGGGCACCCCTGGTAGGGGGTTAAAACAAAATCAACGGTTGTTCTTGAGAGCTTCAAGCAAAAGGCTGGAGGGCAAGATTTGCAAAGGCTTCAAAGTTGCCATCAAATGAGGTGACCTGCAGTTTATCCTTCTCTGAGGAACAAGAGTGGAGCCTAATGTAGCAGGTGTTGGGGCCCAAAGCCTCCTTCCATCTGACATGGCAGCCCAGAGCCAGGGCAGGCTCCCTTAAAGCCATAATGCTGGTGTTGCCTGGGGCTGGCACAAGGATGTGGGTGCAGGATGTGGCAGTGGTCCCCTGGCAGGGAAAGCTGGTGGCTGGTGTTGAGGTGGCATGAACCTCCACACTGCCACCATGCAGCACAGCATGGGCTGGGTGAGTTGCAACTGTGCGGGTAGGTGTATTCTCCAGGTCCTTTTGGGCCACATTTCCACTTCTGGCATTCATAGTGTCCTGGGCCACAGCCTACATGGGCTCTGTCTCAACAATGGCCCAGGAAGCTCCTCCTTGGCTGCCTCATGGATGAAGGGGAACACACTGCTCAGGGTCTGTGTGGGCCACATGGCACCCTGGCTCCGGTGACGTGTCCTGAACTGTGCAGGCTCTCCCCATCCCTGCACGTCATCTCAGCCTGGCTGGTTGTGCTTTGAGGCTGAGGAGAACCATGTGCAGCACTCAAGGGATGGTTTCTGTATCATTTTTAACAGTAAAAGTTTCACTTCATTAGTATTAAAACTTTAAAAAGGAAGTTACATAAACCCAAGGATGTTAATTAATAAAAATAAGTTTGTCAAGACTGGTGATTAAGGTTAAAAAAAATTCAAACAAGTTCCCCCCCAGCAGCTTTTCCTGGTGTCTGGTTTCACCTCTGTGGCTGCTGCTCGGCAGTGCCTGGAGCTGGCAGGGCTGGGGACCTGCCTTGCACAGACCCCCTGTGTTGCTCCTACCCCTGCCTCACCCGAGTCACCCGGGTGCTCTGTGCAGCCTCATGCCCTGCTCCTTCCAGGGCCTGGGGTGCTGGGATGGTGAGCAAGGACATGGGTGTCTGGGAGGGCTGTGCCTGTCCCTCAGCAGCAGCAAGGAGAGAATCAGCTGTGGCAGGGCAGGAGCAGGGGAAGGCACCCACCAGCACAGGAGGCTTGGGAGATGCATCTCCAGGTGTCAAGACTTCCTCCAGCCCTGTGAGGTGTTTCGCTGAGGCTTTACCAGTGAGAGGAACCTGATGAGCCCTAGCAACTCCCTGATGCTCCTGGGGCTGCTGCAGGCATCATGTGCCTGAGGAAGAACCAACTCCCTTCCCTGACCCTGGAGGGGAAAGTCCTGCCACTCTCCTCATCCCAGAGTGACAGGGACCTCGAGCAGAACGTGGCACCAAATAGTGACATAAGGGTCAGAGTGGGGGCCTGCTGTCCTGAGGAGAAAAGCTGAACTCCTGGCCTTGGGGCTTATGGTCACCATGCATGCCCTCTCCCAAGGAGCCCACCCACTGTCTGCCTGTCCCCACTCTGTGTTGCTTGTGGTTGTGCAGTTTTTGGAGGCTTACCCCAGTAGCTCCTCCTGTCAGCAATCCCTGGCCACAACGGATGTGTCCCCTGAGCACCCTGACAAGGTCACTACATCTGCAGGCCCCCGTGTGCCCCAAGCACAGCAGAGTGGCGTTATGGTCCAATGTAAAGAGATCAGGACAGACTGCAGCCCCAAAGCCAGCGAGGAGCAGAACAACCCCATGCTGGTCCTCCACGGATGGGCAGTAACATGCCCCAGCCCTGGTTTTTCCAAATTCCCCACTCTTCCCCTGTCGGTGTGCCCCTTGCAGGTGGGCAGCTGTCTCAAAAGAGCAGTGCACTGCAGAGTTATCAGTGTCCCCACGCTCCCTGGGTCTCCCAGCCTCACAGAGCAAAGGTTTGTTTAATAAGGCTTTAGGAGCCAGAGCTGCAGCAAGATGGTTTAGAAGGAGAGTTATAGGGGAGACAAAACATAAGCTGGGCTCCAGGCTGTACTAGGAACCAAACATCATGTATTTTGGGGGAATTACCGTAAAAGATGATGTGGAGATGAGCCCAGAGTCATAGCATTGTAGCTGACAGAACTCTGACGTTAAAGTTGTGCTGGTAACCTCTGGCTTCCCCGGCCCTGGGATGCCAGCAGAGCGCTGCCTCCAGCAGCTGCTCCCTGCACATGCTGGCGCAGGTCTCCCACACGTCTCAGCGCAAATAAAGATGCACTGAGGTCCTAACCTCTCGCTTAGGACTTAGATTTTGCATCCTCTTGAAGCTGGGCATAATCTTTCTGCTTGTTGCAGCCAGCAGTGTTTGTGGTCGCAGCATGTTTTAAGCTTTTGCCAGCCCTCGTGCATCTGGTTTAGTCTGTGAGAGACAGGGCAGTGCTCACTCCCCTCCCTGTTATGTGTCGGTGCTGGTCTTGCTCTGGAAGTTTCCACGTCCTGACAAGGGCCACAAGCTCTTCAGCAGGTTATACTAAAAATAATCCCCCCCAAATTTAATATCCTGCAGGCAGCACTGATAGGGGAAACTGGAAACCCACAGGTGTGCCTCAGGGCTGGTACATGTCTCCTCCCCTTGCAAAGGTCTTCCTGGCAGGCCAGTCCTTGGGACACTTCTTCTTACCAATGCCTTTGTCTAGCTCTCTTCCTCCCTTTGCAGGTCCCCTGCCACCCCTACAGAAGGGTGACTATTTGGACCTGGACCGACCATCCCACAGATGCAGCAGACCAGTTGGCCTGAGCCGTAACTAGTTGAGCGCTCCTGATTTAACAAATCTCCTTCACTAATAACTGCGGGCCCTGCAGACCTGGCCTTCCAGGAAAAAGCTCCTAGTTAAGACAAAGAATGATATTTTCTACCTACAAAGCATTTGTTAACCACCAGCTGGGATCTCAACTGCGCTGCCATTTTGCTGCACCTTAATGCGTTTGTGCTGCCGTTTCCTGCTCTATGTATCTGAAATATGATTGTAAAACCAAATAAGCCTGCAGGAGTTGGTAAGGGGTCCAGCCGAGAGCCCAGGGTGGGGGGGCAAACACAACCACACCCGTCTGCAAGAGGCATGTCAGAAAGAATCATCAGTGTCCTGGGATGGGGCCATACAGAATCACTGAATACTTGGAAGGGACCTCAAGGATCATCTAGTCCAACCTTTCCAAATACTTGGAAGGGACCTCAAGGATCATCTGGTCCAACCTCTCCTGGCACAAGCACAGTCTAGACAAGAGGGCCCAGCCCCTGTCCAGCCACATCTTACAAGTGTCCAAGGAGCTATCACCCAGCAGTGGCCCCGCTGCAAGGAGCTGGGGTTTCGGGGCACCCTTTGAGGGGCAGGCAAAGGCTGCTTAAACCACGGCTAATTACGGGAGGAGGGAAATACGGTAGCAAAGGCTGTACTTAATGAACGGGAGATTTATTAATTAAGGACAATTGCTGGTGGATAACGATGATCACAGAGCAAGCAGAGCAACGGCGCTCACCGCGCGTCAACGGGGCTGTGAAGAACCTGCCCCGGTGGCGCGGCGCCAGGACCCCGCCCGGGACCCCACCGGCCCGCCCGGGACCCCTCTCCCGGCCCGACTCCTCCCTCCGCGGGGGGCGTGGCCGGTGATCTCATCCGCAGCCAATCAGCGACGCCCCGCCAGCACTGTCGCCCCAGGGGCGCGCGGGCCCGGGCCCGCTCCACCCCTCCCGCCGGAGGATGCTGCCGGCAGCGCGCGGACAGGTGCGTGCCCGCGGGGGTCCGGCGGGGAAGGGGACCGGGAGCAGGGGCGGGGCAGGGGGAACGGGGGCGGGAGCGGGGGTAGAAGCAGGGGCGGGCCGTGCGGGTCACCGGCAGAAGGGCTGGGCCGTGCGTCCCACTTCACCCGCACGTCCCCGCTCCCCGTGACCCGGCGGCGCAGGGCGGCCGTGCGGGGCCATGAGCCGGGCGGAGGCCGAGCCCTGCTCCCGGGCGCTGGCGCAGGCCCGCGTCTACCTTGGGCAGCTGCGGGGCCGCGTCTCCCCGGCGGGCCCCGAGGGCGGCGGGCGGCGGGATTACCTGGTGGAGGCTGCGCGGCAGCTGCGGCTGGCGCTGGAGCGGGACGTCAGCGAGGACTACGAGGAGGCCTTCAACCATTACCAGAACGGCGTGGACGTGCTGCTCCGCGGCGTGCAGGGTGCGTGGGGCCTGCCTGGAGGGCGGGGGCCGGGGCATCCCTCCAGGGCACCGGGCAGCTCCCTGGGGAGAGCAGCGGCGGGGGGGCCGGGGCACCCCTCCAGGGATTGCAGCCGGTGGACCAGTGTATCCCTACTGGGAGAAGGGTGGGGGGACTAGGGCATCCCTCTGAGGAGGGTGTCCAGGGGACTGGGGCATCTCTCTGGGGAGCATGGCAGGCTGCTCACGCCCACCCTCTGTGCCGACCACAGTTGACCCCAACAAGGAGCGTCGGGAGGCCGTGAAGCGGAAGATCACACAGTACCTGAGGCGCGCAGAGGAGATCTTCAACTGCCACCTCCAATGGGCTGCGGGGGATGGCAGCCCAACCACCACGGTGAGGGGCTAGCACAGGACAACGTGGGTGGGATGGCAGTGGATCTGTGGCACCGAGAAACCGGGGACACACATGTAAAGCAGCCTCAAAGAGCCTCCTCAACTGCCTCTACCCCGTGCCACAGTAAGGTGGTGTAGAGAAAATGGCAGATATATCAGCTGCAGTGTCCCAGCAGCCGGTGGCTGTGAGGGAGCTGGCACTTTTCACCCTACCTGCATCGAAGAGCTGAGGTGGGCCCAGCTTGCCTGAAGCGCTCCCAGGGCCCTCCTGAGGTGTGTGTGTTTAGCTTGCTGCCACCATAGTGAAAATAGCCATTTTTGCTGGGACTGAGGGCACTGGGGTGAACTACCCAGTCAGATGTTAAAAATATTGTCTTCCCTGTCATTGTTCCCATCTGTATAGAAACCAAAGGCAATGGTGGCTTGCTCCATTGTGGGAAGGAGGTGGTGGATGAAGGGAGAGGGGAGTGAGGCAGACCAGGGTAGGGGCCGGGTGAGAAGGACAAGGGGAGAAAGGCAAGTACCTTCCATACAGATTCCCTTAGTGTTGAAGCAGTCTAGGTCCAGGTACAAATTTTTGAGTGATTTTACCTCTGCTGCAGGCACAGGCTTTCCCTGAAAACTTCAGAAACCCAGGAGCTGGCCAAGAAAATGGTCCAGCTGATGTTAGGAATCAGCACAGCTGTTGGAGCATTGTCTCTGAATGTTGACCAGCCTGGCAGTATTGCTGCTTCCTCTGGAAAATGCAGTGACCTCTCCTGCCTGCTGTCATGGACAGTAGCATCTCTACATCCCTCATCCTCTTCTCTCACCACCTTGCAGGGTTACAGCAGCCTGCGCTTCCGGCCCATCAGGACACTGAGCTCAGCACTGGAGAACCTGAGACGGTGTAAGGTTGTGGGAGTAATTGATAAGGTAATGAATTGACATCAAACTGGGGGGTGAGGCTGGGGCTGGACCAAAGGGGAGTGTAAGCTGGAGGGTCCTGGAAGCTGGGATGGGGGTGCTGGCCCCCAGCGCACCCACCGAGGAATATCAAGGTATCTATCCACACCATTCCCACCAAGGAAAATTCACAGGCAAGGAGTTGGTTGGGAAATCTGTTGATGTTCCCATTACTTTGCTTACCAGTGCTCCCAAGATATTTACTGGGAGGTTGATGCATCCAGTTCTTTCCCATGCATGGAATTGTGCTTGATGCCTAGCTACCACAATAGTAGCTATCTGGATGAATAAACTAGTAATTCATGATCTTGGAGCAAAGATGCCAGTCTTAGTGTCTCCATACATGCACTGGCACATTGCTCTCCTCTGCTGTTTACACATCTCAGCTTTTCAGGACTGATGTGGTCCTCCTGTCCTGCCGAGGCCCAGGTGGGCAGCCCAGTGCACCCCATAGCACCCAGAAGGAGCAGTGCAAAACGCTGTTTGTGAAGGAAGCAAAAATGGTGTGGGAATCACCCCTTGGTTTAATTAATTTTCTTCTCCCTGGCTTCATGGGTAACTCATTGCTAATAACCCGTGGTTTGGCTTTCAAGAGTTAGGGGTTCGAGCACCACCAAACTCCTCTAGTTGGATGGGAGTTTGTTTCAGTTCCAGAATTGAATTGCTTGGGTCATTCCTGGGGGCTGTGTGTTGGGGTGGGAGCAGCCACCACTCCCAACCAATGCTGTTTGTACTGCTCCCAGGTACAGATTGTCCAGGATCTGGCCACTGGTGGGACGTTTATACTCAAGGTGGGTGTTTTCAGTTTCATCTGCCTGCTTCTCCCTGTCATGCCAAAGCCTCCTTGTCCAAGCAGACAGCTGAGGCAGGTGAGAGGACCAAAAACTAGCAGCTCACAGAGGTGTGGAGGAAGTTCATTGTTCAACAAGCTTCTCAGCCATCTTCTATGATCAGAAGGGAAGTGGTTCTCTTTGGTCATCTGTGTCTTTGCCTTGTCATGCTGCAAGCCAAGCCTTATGTCTGTGTTGATCAGGGTCAACCCCTGAAACAGGTCATGGATGAGGTGTGCTCAGTACAAGTCCTGGGGCATTTTCCAGTGCCCCTGAAACTAAAGCTAAAGGACTTTAATAATTGAAAAAGGAGGGTCTGGCATGATGGAGAGAAGCATCAGTTCCAGAGGGGAGAGGAGAGGAGAGAGAGGGCTGGGATGGCAGGTTCCCAACTGAAGGGAGTAGGGCAGTTGCAGGGGAAGGGCACTGCTCTGGACCAGTAGTGTCCTCTGGGTCCCACAGCGCAGGTGGGAAGTGCCCTGCCTTAGCTTTGCAGAGCCCTGCCTCACCAAAGCTGTGTGCTGGGGACTGACAGACCTCTTGGTATGAGCTGCAGCTTTCCACAGATGGGGACCTCAATTGCGAGTGATGCAGAGGAGCAGCCGTGGGGCTTGGCAGATGGGATGCTACCTTTCTGGCTAGCCGCCTGCCCTGCTGGGTGCTAGATTGCAGGGACTCCAAGTCCCTACCATGCCGTAACACCCCTCTACCTGTACCTCCTCAGAGCCTCCCCAAATCTCATGTTGAGACTCGTGAGCGACAAACAATCATCCCTCATGGGGTCCCCTTCATGGTCAAGCTGTTGTGCTACTATGTGAGTGAGGACTCCATCTTCCTCCACCTGGAGCACGTGCAGGGTGAGTGGGTGCAGTATTGCTTCCCATCCGTGGAGTCTTGCTCTTATCCCCAACTTCCCTTTCTTCAAAATCTCAAATATGTTTCTCCTGCTGCTTTGGGGATGTTTTTTATAGTGACAATGTAAGCTGTCTTCTTCATAGAAGGGTGGTGGGTACTAGGGCTTGGAGACTTTGTGGAAGGAGCTGATCAGCTGTGTTAGGCATTCTGGAGATTTTTTAAGAGCTAACTTGGGAAGTAACCTAGAAATGGGCCTGTGGAGACCTACATGGAGAATGAGGTTGTGTGTTGCGGGTTGTTATATGGAAACTAGCCTTAGGGACCACTGAGTCCCATGGGAGGGAGTGGTCATGGCTTGAGATAGAGGTTGATGTGATCCAGCATCTTGAAAAGAAAAACATCTTTATTTTACTGGCACTGTTTGACCGTGACAGGAGGGTGATTGAGGAGAACCAGGTGAAGTAGCTGTAGAACAAAACAATCATTATAAAAAAACCCAAACACTCTGTAATTAAAAAATCTTTTATAAAAGAAGAGGTCAGACTAGATTTTAAGATCAGACTAAAGAGAGGGGATGGAGAATCGGGGTATAAAGGGCAGGGAGCACATTGGGGTTTGGATGGAACAAGGAGGCAAATTTGAGGCTTGTTCCATATCCTAGTGAAGAAGTGTAACAAGGGGGAGGCTTGACCAAAGGAGCTTCTTTGCTCTCTGCTGGTTGAATGGATGTGTAGGGAGCAGCAGCTGGAGTCCAGCAACAACAAATGAAGACTGATGTGTGTTGGAGAACAACTCCTTGTGTGTTGCTGTAGGATGAATTTGCAGAAAGCAGCCAAATATAGTGAGGCTGGGAAGCCCTATCAGTGTGCTGTGGGCTCCAGGGCTTGCTGAGCTGGCTCATTGCTGACCCATGGGCTTGGTGCTGTGGGAGCTTTCTGATGTCTCTCATGCAGGGAGGAAAGACTTGCAGAGGAAAGCAGGGATGACAGTGGGATCAGGGGCATGTGCAAAGGTGTGGCTGGCCTGTGCCATGGAAGGGGCAGAGCTGGGATCAAGGAGACTGTGCAGAATGTGGAGCGGGGCTGCTAAAGGAGCAAGGAATGAGCCTTTGGTGTGCTGGGTCCTGGGGGAGATGTGGTGTTGAGCATGGTGTGCTTGTAGGGCTGAGGAGTATTCTGCATGGACTTGAGCTTTGCTGCAGGAGAGATTAATGATGCTCAATCATGTCCCCAGTGTGTGGACCTTGGCCTGTGCCTGAATGGGCCATGTCTACATGGATGCTTTCTGCCCTATCACATGTTCTCTCTGCTTTCCAGGGGAGACACTGTGGTCTCACCTCCACTCCAAGTACTGTGTCCAGCGGGGCTCTGCTGATTCAAACACTGTTCAAGCCCTGAAGGACCATGTCAAAGAGGACAGCATGGGAAGCTCCCAGGGCAGCAGCCAAGTCTCTGTCTTCTCTGCTCGGACAGGCAGTGGCCTCCCAGGCTCTGTGACCCAGCAAGTACTGGGAAGCACTGGTGCCTTACTCCCTCGGCAGCAGTCTCCCAACACCATGGACCCTGGCTCTGGGAACTGCTCCCAGCTTCACCTGGCTCCTGCCAGTGACACGAGGGCTGCACCCAGAGGGCAGGATCTCAGTGTGACACAGGCTGTGTCTGGCATCATGGACCATGTTCCAGCAGCGTCAGCCGAAGTCCCTGGCCACCTTACCAGCCAGGGCCTGGTCATCTACCCCTGGGATGCTCTAACCAGTGGCATGGGCTGTGTATCGGAGAGAGTCCAACAAGACCTTGGGCTTCTGCAGACACCTGCTCCCATACTGAAGACTGTGACAGGGGGCCAGCCGGGGGCAGGGGAGCCACTGTCTCAGCAAGTGTCTGAGGTCCCCTGGGCTCGGCCTCTTCTGACCTCAGGTCAGAGGCAGCTTCATGCAGGAGTTGCCCCGTCCAGCTCTGGCAAGCCCTGTGGACCTGACCCAGCGGTGTGGGAGCCTTCACTGGGAGCAAGCCTGACCTGTGACCAGCTCAGCAAGCAGCCACCATCAGGACAGTGCAAGGCTTTGGTCTCCCATGGGCATGGCCAGAGAGCGTGGGCTGTGAAAGAGGAGCAGGTGCAACTCTGGGCAGCAGAAATCCTCCTGGCCTTAGAAGGACTTCACCAACAGGGTATATTGTGCCGGGACCTCAACCCCAGGAACCTGCTGCTTGATGCAGCTGGTAGGTAGTGCCCCAGGCTGCTGCCTGGAGGAGGAGATCGGCCTCTCAGCTTGGAGGCTGCTGTTCACCCCATTTCCAGGAGACAGGGACCTTCTTAAGTTTGCTTTGGGGAAGAGTGGGAGTCCAGGCAGGCTTGGATGTTTCTGAGTCTGAAAGTATGGTCTCAGTTGGGATTTCTAAGTGGTTATTACAAGACATGGCTCTGCAGGGGAGAGTCAGGGGCTGTAGCCACAGGAATGCATTGCCCTGGGTTCCATGAGGGGCTGGCTGCCTGGGAAGTCCCAACACAGGGAAGCTGAGACCAGCTGAACTGCCTGAGGTTAGTGGGACTGCAGTTTTCCCCTGCTTGTTGTTACAGGTCCCTGCTCAGCTGGTAATGTCTGGGGCAAAATGGAGAGGTACAAATTGCTCAGGAAGAGGAAAATTCAGAGAGCTTTGAAAGGGGAAGAGCTCACATTCCCTTCTTTAAAACCAGCTTCTTTCTTCACTACAGCCTACACTGGGGGCTGTGAGCTTGGAGCCCACCTAACCAGTCTCACCATCTGCAAATGCCTGCTGGGCATCTCGGGCAAGCCCTGGGAGGCGAGGGGATGTGCAGTGCCACTGCGTTCAGGACACGGCAGTGGCCCAGTGCCCTGGCTGGTCCTAGTTACGGGGATATGGCTTGGCTTTGTGCTCTGAGTGAAGTTCCTAGCTTTGTCCTAATCTTTCTGGTTTTGGCTCTGGTGCTGCTCTGCAGGTCACATCCGTCTCACCTTCTTTGGCCAATGGACAGAGGTGGAGCCCCAGTACTGTAGCCAGGCACGGGAAGAGCTGTACAGTGCCCCAGGTAAGGGATGTGTTCCTTGCCCCCTGCCCAGTGCTACCAACCAGGGGAGAGAGGGCTTCTGCAGGCAGTGAGATGTGCCCAGCACAGCACATCCACTGGTGCTCCCTGCCTCCAGCTCTGACACCTCTCTGGCTCTTTCTGCAGAAGTGGGGGGGATTGCGGAGCCCACCGAAGCAGCTGACTGCTGGAGCTTTGGCTCTCTCTTGTATGAGCTGCTGACAGGAGTGGTAAGAGGCAGAAGAGCTGTGCAAGGAGAGGGGGGGAGGAGGTAACACTGTGGCACAAAGGCTCCCTGCCATGCAGGGGCTGGGAGGGTGCCTTGCCCTGCTGGCACCTGAGTGCTGTGCCAGGCTGCTTCAGGTGTGGTGCCTAGTGCCTGTGCATAGTCTCTGAGTGTGCAGGGCCCTGGGTTTTAAGTACTGCCATGTAGGACTGGGGTTGGATGGCAATGAAGGCTGAGCTGGGTGCTTCTACCTTCCTCAGTGCCTTTGCTCACCATCACCCTCTGCCTCCTGCAGCCACTGTCCCAAAACCACCCTTCAGGGATTCAACCTCACACCCAGCTGCTTCTGCCAGAGGGGCTCAGCCTGGCTGCTGCATCACTGCTCACTGAGGTGAGGGGCTCAGGTGGAGTGGGGGAAGGTAGGACCCAGCCTGGGCAGCTTTTCCAGTGTCCCCATCATCCTGCTGTCCTGTCCCCTTTCTCTGCAGCTGCTACAGTACAACCCCAAGCGGCGCTTGGGCTCTGGAGGAGGTGGCATGGCGAAGCTGAAGGCCCACTCCTTCTTCAGCATGGTCCCATGGAACAAGCTGGTGGGCTAGGCTGGGCAAAGAGCCACTGTCCCTGGCACGTGTGACTCCAGGTGGCACTGGCAGCTCTACCTGCTGGGGGAGGTTTGCCTGCAAGGGCTGCCCTGGGTTGGGGTATGCATGAGGTTTTGCAGCCTTAGATGTTGTCTTGCTTGTGTTTATCAGTGTGTCCATGAGAGGAGGCTGCAGTCTTGGCAAGGCTGCTTCTTCTCTGCGTCCTCCCTCATGGGAATGAGCCCAGGTGCCCACCCCCAGGGAGAGGCCATACTCCCCTTCTGGGGCATTCCTTGGTCAGCTTAGCACCATGCCCCAGGACTCCCTCTCTATGGTTTTTACCTCTGCTGCTACCACAGTGACCGACCTCCCTCTTATTTTTTGTGGCTTCCAAGCATATCACCTCCAGGCCCCGCTGGCTGGTGCCTGAGCTCAGGGTCTGTGTCCATCCCTGGCTGCATGTACATGTGGGTAATCCAGGCTGTGGGGGCTGGACAGGAGGGAGCTGCCTGTGCTTCCCCTGCTTGCTGAAAAAAATAAACCACTCATTATCGCTTGCAGAAGTGTCCTTTGGTTTCTGAGCTGGACCAGCCAGGCCTGGGCAAGTGTGCTGAACAAGGGAAAGGCCAAGTCTGTTTCTCAAACCTGCCTGGGAGCCCTGGGTTGGTGTTGTCCATCAGATGTTGGCACCCTGCAGCCAAAACCCAGGTGGTGGTACTGAGTGCCCGGTCCTCTGCCCTTGTGCCTCTGCCCTTGGCCTCTTGGCTCAGCTCAGCCCTGCACCTGCAACTCAGTTGGAAAAAAATGCACAGACTACCTTTGTCTTCTTTCAGCCTTGACTTTTGCCAGAGGTACCTGGTCTGGCTCCAGCCTCCTGTGCCTGGGTGCTCCTTTCTGCTGGCAGGACAGCAGCCCTGCGCTCCTTGTTGCTTTGCTTTGAGCACGGTCATCCCAGGTAGACCAAACAGCGAGGATTTAAAGGGATGAGCGCTGAGAGCCAGCACAGATGGAAGGAGGGTAAGAGTAAATACAAACCAGGATGAAAGAAAAAGAAGCCTGAAAAAAAGGTGTCTGCTAAAAGCCCAAAGCAGAGGCTGCTGCGCTCATTTGTGCAAGTCAGCCATGGGCTGAAGGCCAAGTCTGCAATGTCAGCTGTGTAGTTTTGGGCCTCCTCTCCCAGCACCCTCTCCCATTGCTCACTCATCCCCGATAGCAAGGAATTACTGGACCTGTGAAACGCTTCTGTGGCTAGCTGGCTCCAGCTCGTTTGTGACCAGCAGCACCTTGCACCTTGCTGACTCAGCCTGGCTCTCAGGTGGCAGCAGGAGTGCTTGTCCACCAGAGGGAAGCAGAGCCCGAGAGAACCACGTCTTCTGCTCCAGGAAAGGCAGGTGACACCTCAAAGGCTGTGCAGAAGTGAGAGAGCTAACCAGGGAGCTGACCACTAATGCCAGGGCAGGCTTCCACCCTTAGCCACCAGCCTTCTAGTCCTGTGATTCACGGAAGGTTCAGCAGGACCAACTCTGCGGCCAAAGCTGCAGCATGACTTCTTGCAACACCCAGGAGGGCCAAAAGAAGGAAGCATCAAGCATGGCAGCTGCATGACCCTGGGCAGACTGGATAAAGCTGTTTGCTAGCCTGCAACCTTGTAAGAGCTGGACTGTATATTGACTCCCTGAGTAGTTCAAAGGCCTCATTTATTGCAGCTCCAGACAGAATACAGGCACTGCCCAGCCCCAGGCTCGTGTACAAAGTCAAGGTGGGCCTTCTGTATCCTAAACCAGCACCGAGGACTGGGTACTAGCAGCATTTTTTAACCAGAACTTTCTCTTTCACTCAACTTATTTGTGCAAGAGCAGCTACACTCTTTGACCTTCCTTTACAGCACAAGGAAGGGGTTTTTCCTCTCCTAACCTACCTCAACCATAAACAGTCAAGAGGAAAGCTGACTCCTGCACCAGATTGTCCATAGCTGCCAGGAAGCTGTAGGAACCAGTACTAGGAACTGCTCTCCCTTTTGTCAGGGTGCCAGCTCTGAGTGTAATCATTTTCTGTTAGAAGGGGCTGCCTTCTTCACCCATAGCTGGGAAGGGCAAACCATTCTCTGAAGTTGAGGTCAGAAATGGAAAAACCCTGCCACGATCCAGAAATGATTTCATATTGTTTCAACAAGGACAGCTCCTTGGGGAAAGGCTCTCAGCACCACAGACAGCTTTTGCTTTACAGTTCTTTGATCTTGCCTTCTTTCTACCTCTGCAACCCTTAACAGCCTTTTTCCCCACTTGCATGATTTACAACTCTCCCCTGCTGCAACAGGGAAAAAACAACCTGGCTCCACAGCTGCACTTCAACAGCCTGTCCTGGCTCTCCCTCTTGGCCATCATGCCATTTAGGAAACACCAGGATTTCCTCACAGTCTGTAACAGTTCTGTTGCTAGACCAAGACAAAGGATTATTTCCAGCCCTGAAAACCTCATCTTTGCTGGGAAGAGACAGTTCTGTGCCAAAGAGGGTTTGAGGACAGGAGAGTTTACAGCCAGAGAAGTCTCAATTTAGTACCACCAGTGATGGCCCCAGCTCCCATTTCCCCTTTTCTCTCACCATCAGGTAGCAGGCTTCTTACACTGCCCTAGGGAGGCTACTGCTGCCCAAGTCCTCACCCAGGAGCTGCTGCTCGTCCCCTCAAACACACCCCACCTTGCAGTCGTTGCCCAGTTTTATTTCATTTAAAATCCGCTGTGTTAAATATTTTAGTTACAAGTTCTGTGTAGAGGGTAAGAGTAATAGACTCTGCAGGCACTAGCAACCCCCTCACTCCCCAATACATGTGTGCGCTATCAGATTAAGGACTGCCCCCCTCCCCCCCAAAACCAGCAGCCTTGGGCTGGGATATACATTACAGATAAAGACCTGGCCCTTCCCAACTGTCTCTCCGCTGGTAGCAGGCCAAGCCCTCGCACGCAGGAAGCCAGCAGTCGGATCCACCATCAGTCGGATCCACCATCAGTGAGCTGTGATTCGAGGACAGCTGCTGGGGGCTGGTTCTTACCCCCGTGTTGGGCATGTAATGGTGAAAGGGTTGTCCCCCCAGGAACAGTGCTACCTCCACAGAGGTCACGGGCTCTGACACAAACATTCACGCCACAGTGACCAGGCTGGAGAAAAACAATCAATCTCCAAAGGAAAGCAGGGGAGCTGCCACTGCTGCGTTCCTGTCTGTGGAGGGAGTGCATCACTTGGGCATGGCCAGAGGCAGGACAACTGCCTCAAGCCCTGCTCTGATCAAAACCTCTGCTGCAAGCAGCCCGGGGGGCCTCAGACTGCCCTTGCAAGGCAGATGAGTGTGAAATATTTTCAAACAAAACATGGACAGAACAGTAGCCTTTCCCCTCCTCTCCCTCCCAGGAACCTTAGTGCTAGGAAATAAAGCTGAACCCACCTTGGAGTGGCAGGGAAGGGTGCCCTAGCACAGCAGCAGCAAGCAGTTTCCAGTGGTATAGAACAAGCTAGAGGTGAGAGTTTGGTGCCGTGAGGAAGAGGATGCCATACAGACAGCTCTGGAAAGGCAGTGCCAGTCAGTGGTTGGCCCACTGCACAGCAATCCTCGTAAGAAACTGAACCTTTGTTGAACAGAAGAGGAAAGGAGGTAGGAGCTATCCCCACAATTCCCTCTGGGACAGCTCCAATCACAGCGGAGGGAAGGAGACTGGAATGACCCCTGCCAGTTCCTGAATGCCCTGCATTGCCCCTGCTGGTGCTGCGGCCCTGCCCTGGGTGAGTTGTGTGGGGGGTGGCTGCTCTACAGGTCGAGCAGCAGCACGCGGGGATCCTCCACCGCTGCCTTGATCTTGCGCAGGAAAGTCACTGCCTCTCTGCCATCAATCAGCCGGTGGTCGTACGTCAGCGCCACGTACATCATGGGCCGCACCTCGATCTGGGGGGAGGAATAAGACAGGCATGAGTGAGCTCAGCCCTACTGCCTGCAGGATGCCCTCATGGGAATTTGGGGAAGACCTGGCTTTCTCCTGTCCTGAATCCAGGGCTCAGGCCCTCCTGGATGTGTCCTGCCTGGCAGGATTACCTACTCACCCAGGCACTGATCACCATCCAGGCTGGTTCCACACCACACAAGACCAGGTCCCTTTCTGGAGCTGTTCTTTATCACAAAGGCTACAGCCACCTCCTCCTCCACACACTTAAGCAGATTATCCAATTCTCCCGCTCACGGATAGGACAAGGCCCCCTGCACACCTCAGGCAAGTGCCAGTGCAGGCAAAGCTGCTCTACACCCATTAGTCTCTGCTTCTCCTTCACAGTAAAGCTTTTCATAAGTTGACATCAACCCCCTAGAAAAAGCATATGGACTATGCTCCTCATCCTGCAGAGCCCTCCCCTCTGTTCACTGAACCCTCCAGCACAGTTCCACCTACCTTGCCTCCCACAGCCACAGGCCTGTCAAAGATGGCATGCATGCCTAAGATGGCAGACTGGGGTGGGTTAATGATAGGTGTCCCAAAGAGTGACCCAAAAACTCCTCCATTGCTGATTGTGAAAGTGCCACCATCCATGTCCTCAATAGCCAGTTCATTCTTCCGTGCCTAGAAGAAAAAGTAAGGTCTTAGAAAGCCACACAGGTGGCAAAGGACAAAGGTTTCGACGTTCACTCTCTCCAGGAATAAATGTGATGGCAAGAGCTTCACTTACTGATCTGTTCAGCAAAAAACCTGCACAAATTACTTGTATTCTGTCTTTATATCTGAACATGTACTGGCTTTGGGGAAGGATTCTCTTGCCTTAGCTTCCAGCTGCTACTTTTGGAGGAGACAGACATGGGGACTTCTACCCCAGAGCAGTTCAGCCTTGGCCTCTAAAGACAAAGGTGAAGACACACCATGCCACTAGTGCATAGTTTGCAGTCTTCTGGAAGGGCAACAAGCAGATAGGCCTGTCCCGTAAGGCACAGGCACAGCTACAGATGTAACTGGATCATTTGCCACAGCACAACTTATTGTGTTAGAGGTCAGAGATGACAACACAGAGGGACTGAATCAATTCATGCCTGTCCAGCACCCCCCAATTCTTCCCTTTCCTCCCAATCTTTTTCAGAAAAACCTCCAACTTTCCTTACCTTCTCCCCCAACTCATAGATAGCACGCTCTATATCAGCAAAGTTCATGTTTTCTACATTCCTAACGACAGGGACCACAAGACCCTAGGAAGAAGGAAAGTACATGATCAGCAAATTCACCACAGTGACAGATAATGGTTATGGGGCAGGAGCCTGGCCTCAGCCCAGCAGAGTTCCTGCCTCCTCCTCCTCAGCGCACAGCAGGTGGTTGGCAGAGCTGCCTCGCGCCCTGGCAGCCTGCTGGGAGACCTGGCAGCACACACACCAAGGGTCGACACTGTAAATGAGAGATAATCTTTGCCTTTGTAAGCCTGTCTCATAAAATCAACCAGGTCTGTCTGGATCCAGCTCCACGTCCATAAATGCAGGTGAGGCACTGGGCAGAGTTCAGCTGCCACCTCATTCTCTGTGAGAAGAGTTGAGTTCCTTTACGCTGGACCTCCCCGAGACTTTGGGAGCAGTGATAGAATTTCAGTCCTGTCCAAACCTCTGCCTCACAACAGAACGAACTAATTCAACATCTGTATCTCCGTCCCATACTTTCCCTGGACAGGAACATCTCTTTGAAGCAGCAATGTCATTTATAGAAATGGTGGAAGGGCACAGCAGGGTTAGCCAAAGGACAGGACATGCAAAGCTCTTACTGTTTATGCCATATCCTCATAGGTCTGTGGAAAAAAAAGGGTTTCCTTAACTTGGCCCTACTCATTTGTTACTACATCTCTCAGTACAATGGCAGAATATTCTTTGTCCTCCATCTTCTCCCAAAACCCATCTAAGCAGTCCACATTGTATGAGATGTCTCATTTAGATCAGTCTCATCAGTACGTTTCTGCTGCAGTGAAACTCAAAGCTGAATTGACTCGAAAGTATATGACCAGCCCATTCCAGAGGCTACAGGAAGCATGGCCAAAGCATCCAAGGTACCTACCCGGGGAGTTGCTACAGCGACACTGATGTCCACATAGTCCCTGTAGACAATCTCTTTGGTCGTGTCATCAATCACTAGGAGAAAAAAAGCTGTGTTACATATGCAGTACCCAAGATCAAGGGCTCAACAGGCCAGAAGTAGTCACGAAATCATAACAACTTGCTCATCTCAAGCTTAAAGAAGAAATGAGCCCTCACTGCACCTGTGTGAGAAGCATCAGGATAGACAAAAACACAATCCAGATAAGCCAGTCCCCCTCAGAAATCCCCTTGGTTATTCTCCTCTTCTGGGTTTGAGTAATCACCTCTGACAGCCCTCAGGAGCTGCACTGCACCTACAGTGGCTACCTCTACACCAGCCAGCAGGTTCTGCACTCTGAAGGCTGCATAGGCATTGTTCCAGCCCACTTCCTAAGAGAGCCCCTCTTGGCAAGTTGTCATCTACCTATGTAAGTAGCATTAGCACCACCAGCTGCAGCACGTAGGCCTGACCCCCTTTTCCCCACGTATTTGACTTCCTTGTCCATCCAAGCTATTAGTCTTGCCATGGACTTGGCCACCTGCTTTCTGCCACATGCACTGGTGAGACATGCAACTCATCAGCAAGGATCACCACTCACCTGCATTCACAACAGGCTGGTCCTGAAGAGCAAAAGCTGCAGCTTTCACAAAAGCTGACATGAAACCTAGCTTTAGGTTGTGCTTTTTCAGGAAGGGATCCTTGTGTATAGCTCTCATCTCCCGGATGTTGCTGCAAAACACATCATAACGCTGGTCAGCCCAGAGTCCAAGAAAACACTGTTCCCTCACTCAGGAACAGATTTCAGTGCCAGCCCCAAGAGCTGCAAACCTGCACCATCAACCAGCCAACCCCCAGTCTGCTGAAAAATCCTTCAAATGTCATAGGTGAAGAGGGCTTGAAGGCCCTGCCAAAGGATCTAACAGGAACTGGTCCTGGCCCACAAACTCAACAAGACAGGATTAACTTGCATGGCACAAAAGCAAGATGGGGCATGGCACATTTCCTGCTTAGGCCTGATGTTGCCCCAGATTCTCTGGAGACACCAGTGCCCACACCAGTGCAGCACCAACAACAGCAACTGCAGGTGTGGCTGGGCCAGCCCTGGAAGGGTGAAAAAACAAGAAATGCCAAGAGCAGAAAAGATGCAAGTGGTGATGGAGGGAAAAGATTTTAATCACTGTTCAGGTCCAGCACCAGCCAGAGCAATGATGCCTCCGTACCCAACCCTCCGGCTTTGGGAGTTGAGTGAATATGAAAGAAACCTTCCCAGATGCTATGGTAGTGGATGCCAGCCCACCTACAGCTCTCAACTAGACTAAGCATGTTTTCCCACTGCTTCTGTTTATCAGAACTGATGCCACTTACAAAAAGTCAACCAAGCTGTTGCTACAAGCTCTGCCTATTGCAGGCTATTATCAGAAGCTGTGGAATTGCATGGCCCATCCCTACCCCCTCCAAAGACCTTGAGTCTTTGAAAAGAGCTTCAGCAAGGGGCAGGGGTCTCCATGGTTTAGAGTGTTTGTTTTCCTGCATCTAACCTTGTTTGGGTCTAGGATTACTGTCCAAAGACATTAGTGCCTCCCAAGACACAAGGACTGCAGCAATAAGGATGAGGTTTGCTATGAAACTGACTCATTATGGCTTCCTCCTTTCAGACTCTGACCCCCATGGGAAGCAGGAGGCCCCAGCACATGTCCTCACCAGTCAACCTCACAGCAATCAATCCAAACCAGATTACCAGATGCAATGAGAGCCCGAGGCCAGCGTAAAGCGACACCTCAATGAGCCTCTGAGAGGAGATAAAGCGGCAGCACTTCCCCTCCAATCAAGACTATTTTGCCAACCTTATTGTTCTGAGACCCAAATATTTACACGTTTTGTCTTAAGGAGCAGAATAGGATTTCACAAGGCAATTTGATTTGGGCACAATTTCCCCTTAATGTATTGTAACATAAGCTGTCCACCCTCCAAAGCCATTAGTGCTTTCTGTCTGTGCAAGCTCTTGAGCCAGGAGACCCCCACCTGCCCAGAGGGGATGGGGAAGGATGCTAGTCCATCTCTGGAAAGCTGCTGCACCATCCAACAGCAAAGGCCTCCGACCTATGTAATGCTCACCTGAAAAGCTGATGAGCTCTAAGGAACCACCTCATTGGAAGCTAAATGTGCCCACCTCCAAAAGCATTAACCTGGTGGAGCAGCAGAAAGCAGATGCTACATTTTGCCGTCTTTTAATAGTCACTATACAAGTGCTACCAGTTGCTTCTGGTCCTCTGCTTAACATCTACCAGTCCTCAACCAAGAGCCACACAGACAAGGAACTAGACTGTCCCCTTCCAAGCAGCAGATGACTCCCAAGAAATGACAGACCATTGGGGAGCTATGCACCCCTCATACTGCAAGGCCAACGTGGCCCTGATGAAGCTGCACAGACGGTGGTCTCAAAAGACATGTTGCCAATCTCTCCAAAGAGAACCAGCAAAGTCTTGACTGCTATTTAAAGATGACTACCTGCATCTACTTCTACTTGTAAAAGGAAAAAGAGATCTGCTCCTCACCTCATATCGATCTCATTGAAAGTGGTCAGCATGGCACAAGTATTCTGAGCCTCTTTCAGCCGCTGAGCAATACGCTGACGCATCCTATTCATTTTCACCTGAAAATACAAAAGGCATAAGCAGAAGCTGCCTCAAGTTCATCCAAGGGGGAGAACACATGAGAAACTTAAAAGGCCCTTCTTCTTGCCATCTGGCTGACTAGTAATAGATGCTTAGGGCCAAGGTTTCCACTCCAGGTCTCCCTGAGGAGCACGACAGGCTGAGGTGCTGATTTCACTATGGAGCCACCCAGCTCAACACACAGTTCACTTGAAAAGCAGTGCTGAAATGCACTACAGTGTAACTACTTCTGACCTATGTGTTCCTCAGGACCTCCAAGCATGCATTGGTTTCCAGCATAAGGCTAATGTGTGAAGAGCAAGACTGCTAAGAAAGCAGGCTGCTCAACTATGTTCACTTGAGGATGCACAAGGCAGCTGCAGCAGCCTCAGCCCTTTGCTGAGGGCTTGTGGACAGACCAAGCAGATGACACTGAGCCTTCTGTGCTCAGTCAGCAGAGCTCAGGACAAGACTTCTGCCTGGACAAGACCTATGTCAGATTAGACCTGGCTTTTCCTCCACCCCACATCTAAGTGGCGCCTTCATATAGACAGTTTCTCCGTCTGTCACAGCCCCACTGAGCTCGGTGTGAACAGGTAGATGTGAACACCTCTGGAAAGCTCAGGGCTTATGCCAGAACCATGGTTCTGTCACCATGTGGTCACCCAGCAACAGAAGAGCTGGCAAGGCTCCTATTCCCACAGCTTACCCTATGCTCTGATCTGGCACCTTTGCTGGGCACTGCCTCCCCAGGAGGGGCTACCGCTGGGGCTGCAGCCGGCTTCACCGCAGACACTGAGGGTAAAGAACACATTGGTCAAAAAGGGAAGCCAGGGCTTGATCGCAACACCCCGAGGCAGAAAGCCCATTGGAGCTCCCTGCTCAAGCACACAGCGTGGAAGCAGCCTTGAATTGGGCCGAGGAGGTTCCAGGCACAGCTGAGCCCTCCAGTCTGGAGCATGCACGGCAATAACACGGGGAGGCCTTCACCATAAACGTCAGACTGTTTGTCATCTTTAACTTTACACACTCTGCTCGAGGAAGGGAGGCTTGAAAACAGGAGAAAATGGCTGTTGCCTCACCTGGTTTGCTGTCGATGGGCTGAGTTGACACAGGCGGCACTGGTGGCATCGTAGTGGGAATTGGTGCTGCAGCAGGGGGAGGAGCAGCCGCAGCTACAGGTTCAGGGGCTGCAGGAGGAGGAGGAGGGGCTGCTGCTGGTTTGGCCTTGGCAGGAGCAGCTGAAAGATGAGGAAGAAGCAGGGTAAGGGCAAGACAGCTTCCACTGTCAGGGGTCTCCAAGTCCAATTAACATGATAAAAGTTAACTCTGTGGCAGAGTGGCTTTATGTTCTCAGCCCTACTGAACTGATTAGAGCTACCACAAGAGGATCACATGGTGAAAGTGTTTTACTCATCGACACCCTAGATCTCCTCACTGTGCAGAAGACTGGATGCTGAAGAGAAGAAGGCAGAGAAGGGGAATTCATGAGAATTCTCAAGTAATTTTAGCTGAGAGCTGCAGTCTCCTCCAGAGAAAGGAAAGTTCTCCCCTCAGAAGGACTAAAATTATGCTTTTCTAATGTCCAACAGATGAGGACTATTTTCTTCCAGCTACAGAGGCAGACAGAGGAAACATTTAACCCCTCTCAGGATCCCTGAAACGTCCTGCTTCCATTTTCAGAAAAAGACTGTTGGAAACAGGAAGGTCTGTGCAAGTTATACATGCCTGACTTACCTCCAGTTTTCCTGAGTTTGAACAGAGGTGTCCCCCCTTCCACTTTGCCACCATCAGGTACCAGAAGGGCTTCAATCACACCAGCTGCTGGGGCTGGAACTTGCACTGATGTCTGCAAAAAGGAAAATCAGTGAAATTTCCCCAAACACTGGATGGAGAACAAGTGCCCAAGAGAAGATGCCAATATGCGCAGATATACATTGTAATCTGGCATAGACAGCGGCTCTGTCTTGCACCATTTCAACCAGTTTTCACACCCTCCACTGGGATTTTGTGCCAATACTTCAGAGGTTTTAGGAGATGCTGGCAGTGTAATGTGTAGCCTGATCTTCCTGCTCCACAGTACAATCAAGAATTGACCTGCTTCCAGCATCTTCCTGACAGCAGCATCAGAAGCAGAACTTGGCAGGGAGTTTTAGCAAGAACTTCAAAGCTTAAGGAGTGAGTAAACTTAAAATTTAAAACAATCTGAAGATATCCTATGGCTCTGCAGATTTCTCCTCTGTTTAAACACAAATGATTTCAAAGCTTAGAGCACTGAAATTGGAAGGAGTAGTGGAACTGCAGCTCCAACAAACACCAGCACCACTGATGCTTAATCAAATGTATGACGGAAGAGTTATCAAAGAATTCTCACTTAAGGCACAGCCAGCTTTCATACTAGATGAGAAAGGCTTTTCTCCATGAAAGGAATAGGAGACACAGGCAGGGCCTGTAGGTTCCAGGAGCTCTTGGTGGGAGAGAAGCCATACAGGGTACCTGCTACAGAACTAGAAAAAATTTTGGTCCAGAAAACTCCTACCTTGTCTGTTTCAATCTCACACACCACTTCATCTTCCGCCACTGTGTCTCCAACAGCTGAATGACAGATATGAAGAGCACTGTGAGGAGGAAGATGTGCTCCAGCATCCCCTCTTAACCCAAAGCAGTCTCCTCCACTAATCTAGAATTTTCTTACCCCAGTTCTCCCCAACATCTAAAGAAAAGCCTGGTTCAAACAACCTGCTGCACAGTCAGAGTCTGATTCCAGTTTTGACATCACCTATCACCCAACATCACTCATGACAGAGAGATGCCAAGGCAGTAACTGCAATCCTTACCCCTTAGGAGAACTACAATTAACTGCCTCATTCATCACAGACTGAAAGGCACAGATCAGGCTGTCAGTGAACTAGAATTCATCCCCGAGCTGTCCAGTGCAGCAGCACCAGTACTTACCTTTCTCCCACCTGACATCTCCTTCTGTGACTGACTCTGCAAAGGCTGGTGTGTTCACTGTAACCACGTCATCCCCTGTGAGAGAGACAGACAGACTTGAACACACTCAAAGGTCAAAACTTAGGGCATTGCTTCATTCTTGTCATCAGGACTTCAGACCTCTAAGAGTAGGTCAACAGACATCAAACATTGTCCTCCTCCTTGCTTCAACACTGATTGACATTTAAACACTAGAGAAATTCCCATCTGACTGAAAGTCACATTGTGACAGCAATGCCAGACAAAAATCTTCAGGGCCCCAGGACATAAACCCTCAGCCATCCATTGAGGTGGGACAGCAGTACACCTAGACCAAGGATGGAGAGGTAGCTTCAGCTGTTGTCAGGACAACAACAGGTAGCACAAGAGCCACCCCCCGGACTCCTGATTTTTTACTTACTACGTACTGCAGTGGTTCTGAAGTAACGGATAGTGAAGACACTGGAGCTATTGACTCTGCAGAAAAAAGAAAGATATGAACACAGAAGTACGTCCCTCTGCAGGAGATAGCACCAAGCTCAAGTACAGAATTTACATTTGCTTAATTGATCTGAGAGACTGCTCAGATGTTCTGATGTATTTGTTCCAAGGGACTCCTACTTTCCCTTCAGGTTGCAACAATCCCATTAAGAAAGGAAACGCTACAGCTTACCACCACTAGTGCTCTTGGAAACTCAGTGAGAACTGACATTTGTGGAATTTAAATTTAGAGAGACAACCCAACAGAACTCCTGTGGTTTAAATACTGCTAAAAGACTGACCTAGCTAGCCACCCTACACCCAAGACTAGTTCAGCAACCACTTCTACCCCAGATCAGGACTGTCATCTCTACACAAGTTGCTAGATTGCTCCAAAAAAAGAGAAAGCACTATAAATTGCCTATGGCAACACATTCAAGAGACAGCTATTTCTCTCCACCATATCCCTTCACAGAGAGCTGGCAATCCCAAGTGTTCCAAAGGATGTTTTTTATACCTATTGACACTACATTTGGAAACCTGAAGCAAACATGCTTTAGAGTTCCCTCTAACACAGGTTACTTGGTGCAAACAGACCAGCATTTCAGGCTTTTATGGATGCACTCTTGAGCTTATTTCCACAAATACATTTTTACAAGACCACCTTAGCAACGCAAACCTTGCCATATGAACAATGGCTGCCTGAACCACCTCACTTCTCCTGACAGAAATCCTACCAGGAGGCCACCATAAAGCAAACAAGACTTCTAGTCAGATAATCAAAGGGTAGAGATCAACGGATCACCAGTCTGCATTCCTGTCCCTTCCCTGCCTTGGTATCTGGTTCCAAACACAGCTTTAAGCATGGCACAGTTCCTGACCTGCAAACCCTAGATTTCGTGAGGGCTAGCTCTATGCTCCTACAATATGCACAGGGATTTTATGTCAGCCAACCATATTCTGCCTCCCAGCCCCCTTATCTTATCAGGACTAGAGCAGCCCCAGCCTCTCCACATCACAGCTCTCCTGGAGATACTTACACAAGCTTCCTGCTGTTCGTGTAAGCCAGTCCCCGGCTCGCAGCCACACCTGTGAATGAGAATGGTGTTACCCCACAGGAACATTATCCAGCTGTCCAGCCCTCAAGTGTCTCTGTCAGGTGAAAGAGTGCAGAGGACACCACTGTCCAACCTGAAAGAAGCTTGGGACTAAGTGGGAAATATAGCCATATAGAGGCACCTCAGTGCCATCAAACCTGCCCAAGAACAGTGATCTTGTCTTCATCTAGATTTACAGAGATGGGAAAACTAGTTATACTTTGACCTCAAAGCTCATAAGGATAAGTGTGAGAAGGGTGAACAAAGCCACAGCCACCCCAGTCAGAACAAAACCAGGAAACAGCTACGAAGGACACCTCCAGGACAGCTCAAACCTCAGTTGCTGTTGAGTTATCCTCACCAATACAAAGAGGTTCCTAATAGTAGCAAGGCATGAGTCCGCTAAGAGGCAGCCACAGGAAGCCTCAGTCACGTGGACAGGTAAGAAGGAAAGAAAAAAGAATGAAAACACGGTGTAGGGCAAAGTGGCAAGACACCATCATCCCTCTTCTCTGTCCCGAGAACACTTCCAAAACTCAAAGCAGGGAGGTACTTGCATAACTTCTCAGTTTCACACACCCCACTGTCCCCTTCCCACACTGCTCACATGCCCTGACACTGCAACTTTTATTACAAACTGATGTCTCTTTCAGGGCACTGGGCAGTTTTCCAGACTGTTCTTAAAGAGAGTCAGCATAGCAATTGGAGAACATAATTATCTCAATTACACAATGCCAGAAGGAAGAACCATTTCCCCACTTGATTTTTAAAAGAAGTGATATAATTTTGACACCATCCCCTGCTAAAGAGCTGATACTGGAACTCTAGAAACTGGAAAAGGTAAGCAGATTTAACTGGTTTCTCAAAGTGGAATCAGGAGTGATGTAATGCTAGATAAACACAGTAGAGCTAGAAAAAACAGAGCTCTGGGAAAATCCAGTTTAAGCACCAAAGAGGAGCTCACAGGCACACTAGATTTGACATGTCACTTAACATTCACCCATCATTTTCAAAGGAGTTTATTAGAGAGCTATGCTCTGCAACAGCATCTGTTTGAAGCACTGCAAGGCTTGAAATACACTGTGCTGCTGCTGTGAAAGCTTTATCAGAGACAAATGGATCAGGCAGCATGTACATTAGGCAAGGGAGGCACTCACATGGAAACACAGCTCATCTCACCAACTGTTTCTTCATTACATGATCGACAGAAATAAGCACCCATCAAATCTATTACTCATTTCCATAATTAGCTCTGTCCTGTCTAGGTATTTTGAATGAAATAGAAGTGTAAGACTCACCAGATAGAGAGCATCTTGCCAGAGTACAGTTCCCCTGTCAGAGAGAAGAGAGTATCAGTATTGCAAAAAACGGACCCAGCCTAGAAGGACTTTGGTTTTCCCACAAGACCCAGATCAGAGATGGGACCCACCATTCCCATGTTCCAGACTGCAGACATGCTACTTTCCCAAAGCATGCAAGAGTGGGAGATGGTGAGAGCATCTACACCTTTCTCTTTGCTTCGTCTCCTTCCAGGATGCCTTCCTGGGGAGTGATGTTAAACCTGATGCACTTGGTTTTCAGTTGTAGCTCCAGCTGTTTTGACCTTCTCATGCACACTCCCGTCTTAAAGAAGGAACAGATTTCCAAAGACTCATTCATTAAAATTTGCAATGAATGAGAAGGTCAAGGGTACCTACTGGATACGATGTAAAAACATCCCATGATGTTTACTCCTACAGTCATGAATGCAGCATTTGTTTGTTTGTTTTAAGGCTATTGAGCCTTTGAACTCCAGAGGACCAGAATTTCCCTTGGTGGCAAAATTTCTACTGCCCTCAATGAGCAGGAATTCCACCGTCTGGTGACGCTTCACTTCATATCCATGTAATCATTGACTGCACTCCTAGCTCAGAAAAAGTAAAAGACATTTCAAGGTATTCCAGTTACTTTCCCTATCGTTGTTATATGTTTCTCTAGCATCGAACCTGCTGAGAGAACCAAAGAACTCTTTAAAAGATGCAGGAAAATATCACAGTAACCATGACTTAAAATGCTGACTTGTCTGGAACAACAGCTGCTTAACAGCTCAAAGCATCACTATCCAGCAGCTAAGGTAAGAGGTAAAAATTAGATTTCATTCACATCTTCAGTGTTCGAAGGGCAGTTTGTATATAAGCCCTGATTTCAGCTTCACCAGTGCAAGCAGGTGGGGTATTAATGCCATCTTAAATATCAAAATAATCTCCAGACCTGTGTGTGGTAAGACAACATAGACACCAAGGACCAAAAGATACTTAAGCTTGTCACACCACCTACAGGACTGAGTGCTGTAGCATACAAAAATACACTCAGGGAACACCTCCTATTCTTAAACCCACTAACAGGTCTGGAATTAGACCCTTGGCAGTTTAATTACACAAACTTATTGATGGATTTGGCTTCTCAGTTGTTAACACATGATCAACTCAATGATGGACAAGCAGTTTAACATGGTTATGATCAGCAGTGCCGAGGACACCAGCAGCCAGGATGACTTGCTGCTCAGCCAACCTGGGCCCGGCAGAGCTCAGGAGCTCCAGCACAGCACCAGGCGGCCTCCCTGTCTGCCGTGGGGACCAACGATCCGAGACTGACAGTCCTGCCCAACCAGCTCAGGCAGGGCCCACCGGAGCCCCCACCCCAGGCCTGGCTGTGGCAGGGAAAGCAGGGAGCACTGGGCAGCCTGTGCAGAGTCACTGCGAACGCTTCATCTTGGTGCAGCACGGGTGCCCTGGTAACTCAGATCTGCTTCATGTACAGCTCATCCTAAGCTGGCATCAGTAAGACAAATTTCAAGTTAACTCTGCTTGGTCAAGCATCTAAAGCACCATGATCCTCAGCACACACTTGTGTTCCTGTATCGATCCAATTCTTCCCACTTTCTTAAGTGTCCCAGATAATACAAAATTAATCACAAATAAAATATCAAGCAACCTGAGCTCCCCTCTGCCCTTTAATGTTTTCCTGGGTGGCTTATAAAAAAAGTGGTAGTAGTATTCCTAGCACCCTAGACATAATGTGTTAAGAAAGAGGTCCCAGACTGAGGCAGAAACAGTCAATTTTATTTGCTCAGGCCCAGTTTACTGGAGGGCTGGGGAAAAAAAAAAGTTTAGAAGGCCTGTCCTAAAATAAACTGTGAGAAAACACATCTGCAGCTCTGTTCCATGAGAGGTGCCATGTCTATGTTCCACAACTGCTGCAAAATTAAGGAAAAAATTGGTATCACTCTACCCTTCTGTCTTTTACATTAGGAAATGAGGGAAAGGGCTCTAATGCGAGGAAGGAGCCACTAATGAAAGACACCGAGACTCCCTGTCTTGTTTCCAGCCCTTACCAACAGTACCTTAGAGGTGCACACTCAGCTCCGAGAGAGCCTGACAAGGTTGTTCCCTGTTCCCTTTTTCCTGGAAGGAATCACTGTGATTGCACCTGTTCTGGTATCACTTGGCTAAATCGACCCTCTGCCTGATTTTGGAGCTTCTCAGTGAAAATAGAAACATTTAGTTCTTGCTATCTAGCATTACCACTTTGGGTCACTTTAAAGAGACTGTCTTCACTTGGAGAAATAAGTCTTGGTCTAATTAGCTAGTGACTCATGTACATGTGATTAATTTTCCCCCCACATTTCACATGACTTCTCAGAATTGTTTTTATAACTGTTATTATGCCAAACTGACCCTGGCACACAGTGTCCCAGGCCACACCCTTCAAGGAATTTCCACCTTCCAGCAGGTCACTATGTAGTGAAATAAATTGTGGAATACATCAGCTAAAGCAGCAGCCCTTATACCCACACATTCCTCCTCCAACAGTGGCAACAGGAACCAGTTGAGGTAGGGACACTAGCTGAACAGGAGGGTACAGTTCCTTTCCGCAGAGGCAGAACAGAAGCCTGGTGCCGGGCAGCTCTGACAACAGGCAAAGCAGCAGCAGTTCTCCAGCCCTGACTTCTTCAAAGCAAAGAAGCTGCTGCTTTAACAAGGGCAAGCAGAAAGTGCTGGTAACACACACAGCCTCACCCACGTCTGTCATGGATTTTAACACAATTACATATAGCACAGCAGGGCAGATGCTAAGATGGGATGGAGATAACAATGTTGAGTGGTAAAGGATGCTGTTACTAAGATGATGGGCTGTGAACTGCTCCAGCATGCAGGGAGAATCCAACAGGGAAGAAAAAGTTCTTTACAAACTCAGATAAACAGAAGGACTGGACTCTCAAAGCACTGAATGCAGCTCCTGATCAAACCATCCTTTTTCAGACTAGCTCTTCTCTGGACTTTTTCAGGTCATCCTTCAACAGCTGCCACCCCCCGTGAATCTTACATGCTCAGATGCATGCTACTGATGCACATTCATGATTTCTTCTTGATATATAAATACAAGACTTTTTTCTCTTTTATGAGGTCACCAAAGCCCATCCAACCCTCCCATATGCTCACTGTTCTTGCTGACTCCACTGTTCTCCCATTCAACCCTACACTTCTAATTTTGTACATGTCTATTGTTCTCACTTATCCCATCAGAGGTTTTCCAAGTTCTGGCGTTTCTTCCTGTCTCTCCAAAAAGCCTGTATTATCCTCTTCATCAAAACTTACTTACTTGGAAATCAAACTATTACCACCGTCTTGACTTCTCAACTTCCCTAGAACATCTAATAGGTCAACTAATATTATCTCCCCTTCCCAGTACTCAGCTATAACCTCCTGTAACCTCCTCATTTGTAGACTGATTTTGTAAAAGGTTTGAATACTCCATCTGGCATTCCCCCATTTCTGTATAATTACACAGCACCACTAAGAGCTGACAATGCTTAAACATTGTTAAAATGTCACTCAAATAAGCTTATTTTAAACTGTACTATAATTAATCTACATATATGCATACCGAATATAACCTTATTGTTAATTATAAATGGTTTACAGTGCAGTTTTAGATACACACACATCTTTATAAACACAAATCTGTTTGTAGCGCCCAGAGACAAACATTTAACACACAGTAGCCCTATGGGGAAACACGACATAATTAAATGTTCAACATTACAATTAGCTGTCAACGCCTCCTCACCTACACTCACACGATGGCTAAAGCCAAATCTCATGCTCTAAGGCTTCGGCTGGAAGCGACGTGATCTTTTTCCCCCTGCAGGTACACACATATGGATGTATATGCATGCATGCATGCATGCATGTATGTATGTATGTACGTATGTACATACGTAAAGCTGTGCACATTTGCTATTTAAACAGAAGATGTAGCCAGAAGGCAGCAAACGACAGAAACCATCACCGGTTCATCTGCCGGTTCTGCACCGGCCGGTCCCGGCCGGGGAGGGTCTCTGCCGGTGGAGGAGGCTGCGAATGTAGTCGCGGCTGCCAGCAGAGAGGCCCCCAAACGCTTCAGCCCAGCGACAGGCGGGGACGGCGGAGGCCGAGAG
>VYZX01014722.1:79318-96992 GCA_013401335.1 Brachypteracias leptosomus
GCCCCCGCCGGTGAGCTCCGCCCGGTGCCGCAGGCGACCCACCGCCGCCGCCCACCCCAGCCCGGGCGGGGCGGCAGCGGCACAGGCACCGGCGAAGGGGCAGCACCGCGCCTCCCGGGGGACGCAGCCCCTCCGCCCTTCCCGCCCTGCCCCCAGGGCGGCGGCGCCTCGCGCCAGGCAGCGGGCGGGGGCGGAAGGGGGGACGCGTCCCGGTGCCCTTGGCGCCGCCATCCCCGCCTGCCCAGCCGCCGCCCCCCCGCTCTCCCTTCCTCCTTCCCTCTGGCCGGGGCCCGCAGCGGGCAGTACCTGCCGGAGGGCGCGCAGCGAGCGGCCCAGCGCCCGGCCCAGGCAGCGGGACCGCCACAGCAGCAGCATCGCGGCGGTAGCGGCGGCGGGAGGAGCCGGAGGGCGGACACCGGAAGCAGGCCCGGCGCGAGCCGGAAGTGCGCAGGGCCGGACCAACGTCTGCGAAACGGGGGGAGCGGGGCCAGAGCGGCGGCACCACCGCGGGCAGGGGGTGGCTGGAACAGGGACAGGCCTAAGGCAGGAGCTGTGGGCAGGGACAGGCTGGGGAGGGGGCTGTGGGGCAGGGACAGGCTGGAGCCAGGGCTGCTTCTAGGACAGGGACCTAGGACATGGTAGCTGAAGAGCCTCCTGTTTAACCGTGCCTAAGATGTCTTCCCCAGCCCCATCGGGGGCCGGGGGATGGGCAGTCGGTTCGGTTGTGCCTTGTGTTCTGGATGTACCTCTGCAGCCCTGCCTGCCCGCCCGCATGCTGTGCTGCCCTCGGCACAAGCGGACACAGGAGCTCTCGCCTTACATGTTACCTACAAGTTGCCTTAGCTGTGATTCCTGGTATGTAAACGGACTTACATATTACCAAAGGGGCCAGTTTCATAACACTCTTCATTGAACCAACTCCGAATTGCTGCAGGGCAGTTGTACCAGTGGTCTTCCTGCTCACCTTGACAAATCATGGGGCTGGGCTCACACAGGATGATACTGCTGCAGGCATCAGCAAGCGGGATGTTGCATGGTTAGCAATGGGCAAGTAGATCATCTCGCCATGGCAAACAGGCAAATAAATCCATAAGTAAGCCCTGTTTGTCAGATGTGGTCTGTATGTTGAAAATATCTGAGAATCCCCCAGCTAGCTTCTGTTTTCTGTGAGCTTCCAGGTTGGGAACCACTGGAGGAAGAAAACCCGAGGAACTCATTTGCAGACTCTGAGAATTAGCTTGGGATAGTCGTGAAAGGCTGTCTGGCAGGCAGGCATCTCTCAAGGAGCCAAGTCCTTAATTTAGCCATTGCTTAATAATACGTGAATGGTAAACTGCAACCTTCAAACTAATCTCCTAATAGAAATTCACAGCCAACATCCTTGGGATTATTTTCAAAGAAAAGAGGTTGAGTAAAAATCAACTAAGGTTAGTGCCTGAGGCTATGAGGATGTGCTGACTGCTTTAATAAAAGGTAACCGAGCCAGAAAGGCTTTCTGCCAGGGATTTCTCTGTGATCTGACTTTCGAAGGCTAATATCCTTGAACAAGACCACCTGATGTCTACTGCTGTTAACCACAGCCTCCTGCCTGCCAAATGAATACACCAAACATCACTGTGGTCAGTGCGTGGAGGCAAAGGAGGCAAGCCCCAGGAGCAGTGTGTGTGGCTAGGCTATGTCACCCGCCCCAGGGCTCTCGCACAAAGTGTCTCACAGCCAAGCATGCCCCTGGGGCAGGGAGGTTTGTCCTGGGGCTGGGGTCAGGGTGTGCTCAGCTAAGACTGAGGGATTCAGCGTTGCTGCTTTTCCTGTGTTGTCCCATTTCGTGGCCATGTCCTACACCGCAGAACTCCAGGCCAGCTGAAATGTCTCCATGTGCCCATGGCAGGCAATGTTGGGAATGCCCGAGCACTCTCCGAAGGAGCTGAGCAGCACCCGGAGCTCTGGACCAGCTCCTTCCTGGCCTGCAGCCCAGTGTATTTGCACTATCTCACCAATGGTTCACCATCCTGGGTCCTGGATGGTGTTTCCAGGCCAAATTGTAGGGGGGGATTGCTCACCTGGCAGCCAGCGGCTCGGCACCATCCCCTGGCTGTCTGACCTCAGGGGCTACAAGCCTGGGAGACGGCCAAGCGGCAGGGAAGGTGGCTGGACCTGACCTCCTGGACGTCCATCTGCATATTCAGAAGTCGTTCCCAGCCGGTTGGCTGTCTCCGGCCTCCCCACTCCCTCTTTAAAGGACCTGAGCGCAGCGGGCGGAGGCGCTGGTTCTGCCCCGCAGCACCCCTGGGCGCCGGGCGTCGGGGCGCCGCGCTCGCCGACGCCCTGCAGCCGAGGTGAGTGGGGCGGGGAGGGGCGAGGGCTCGGGCGGGGGACCGCTTTCTGGAGACGGGGGTGCGGTGGCTGGGGAAGGCTCTGGGACTTTTGTGGTGCTGGAGGGGTGTCAGGCTGCTTCGTGCACGGCTCTCCCACTGAGGAGCACCTGGGAAGAACCACGTAGGGTGGCTCCCATTTCAGAGGGCGCCCTTGCCTTCTCTTCGATGCATCTTTATTTAGTTCCTCAGCCTTTTTCTTCAGCTAAAAGGAGCTGTTGCTGCTTTTTAGTGTTTTGGAAGGTGGAACTGGTGCAGGCTGGTGGTAAGGGTAGGAACCGAAGCACGCATCTGGTAACTCAGCGGGGAAGGGGCTGCACCAGCGGGAGCGGTTCGCTCGGGCAGCACCTCCCGGCCCTGCGGCCCCCACAGCAGAGTGCCACGGCCTGGGGCGCAGGCCCTGCTCCCGCCCTCCGGATCTCCGGCGGAAAGATGGTGGTGCTAGAAGCCTTGAGCAAGTGGAGGGCTTCTTGCCAGCATTGGGTTGATCTGCTTAGGAGGGGTGTGTCACCCCAGGTGTCTGGGGCTGGGACGCTCCCTCAACCTGCTGCTGAGCACAGAGGAGGTGAGAAATTGTGACCAAGTGGCAAAAGAAGATGTTTCTGTAACAAACCGAGTGAGGCAGCAGGACTGGCAGCCTCATGCCCGTGCCATGCGGAAAGGCTTGATGGTGGATGAGGTCCCTGGCTGCATTGTATGTGCTGAGTGCCGCTGTGGGAAGTGGCTGTCAGGTTATGAGGTGGCCACAGGCGATGGTGGAGCTTGTTTAACAACAAGGGTGAGGGGTGATGCTGAGGACTGCCACCACCTGGCATCGCACCAGCCACGGGTAAGCTGAGGAGTTTGAATGACCCACAACAAACCGTTAGGAAAATGAAATCCTAATGGTCGGGATGGGTGGAGAAATAACATGGGAGAGCAACAAGTGGTATCAGAATCCAGAAAAGACTTGGTTTGTTGAGACTAGAGCGCTGCGAAAGGTAGAGATCTCCCAGATACCCACCTGGAATACAGGGCTGTTTGAAAAAAGGCAACCTGCTGAAAAACAGTGAGGAAAACCCCATTTTCTACACTGCTCATTAGCTGGGGGACTCGCTGTGGTGCAGATCATCACAGGGACAGGAGGCTGATGGTGTAGAAAATGATCAGACATTTCTGGGTATAGCAAAAGAACCTCAGACACTTTAAAGGTGTCTGGCAAAGACAGAAACTGTCTTACTTCAGGGATGCAAAGCTACTGCTAATTAATACAGATGAGGAAGAAGCATCCTACAGGGACCATTACTCTGTATTTGCTCAGGATACAAGCTTTTGCATCTTCTTTTGCAAAGCCGTCTGAGCGAGCTGAGGGGGTGGATCTCTGCCTGGAATTAGTGTGACAATTTTAAGCCCAGGGCTGCTGGTTCAGTAGTTTTTCTCTTCCCTGGTAATCCCCATCCCTTTTATTCAGTGTTTTGCCAAGCACTTAGGAGCCCTGTGCTGTGTCAGCCTGAACACCCCAGTGTGTCCCACTTGCAGCAGGTCACATCACACTTTCACCCTCATTGTGCCCTTTTCCACCAGCCTTTTTGTGCTGCCCCAGCCCCCAGTGCTGCTGCCCATCATCATGCCCTTGGGGCTGTGATTGTGGGTGCTGGGTGCCAGCAGAAGCACACAGCAGCCATGCCCTGGCCTAGCTGCTCCATGCTGTGAATGTCTTCACCAGGGATGTAGCTGCCATCCCTGTGCTCTGCCAGCACCCAGGAGCCCCCAAACCACCTTTGCCTGGGCGTGCATGGCAGAAGGCTCTGTCTGATGCTCACCACCCTTGTGCCTGAATCCACAAGCCAAGAGGTGAGTTTACTCAAAGGCCTCTGGTGCAGCTGTGGTGTGAGAAGTCCACGTTGCCAGGTACATCCAGGGCCCAAACCCATGTGAAATGTGCTCTGGGCATGACGAATGCCTGGCTGGTAGACGGGAAGAGCTGTGACAGTGTCCAGGGCATTGCTGCTGTCATGCGACACCCAACAGCCTGCTCATGGGTTTTGCAGTGCCTGGAGGTTTCTGCCCAGGTCATTCTCTGGTGAAATAAGTTTTGCAGGGGAGCAAGGATGCCCTGGAAATCTGGGAGGAAAAATCTCTGGCCATGTGCATGGAGAACTGCTGTATGAGGTTCTGCTTAGTGATTTTTCTTGCTCTCTCTCCAGCTCCACACCACTAGCAGGCTGAAACATCAAACACCTGGGACGCCTGCCAGTCTGTCACTGGAAATGATCCCAAGCCAGCTGAGGGTCAGCTCTCTGGCGTCCAGGCAGGAAGAGATGATGGACGGCAGGACTGGCTCTGAGCAGGACAGAGACTGTGTCACTTCAGGGCACAGCCAGGGGCTAAAGTCAGAGCCCTGTTTCCAGACCAGCTCTCTCTTGCCTTCCCCCAGTGCGTCCCTGATATCACAGCTCCTCAGCCACCCAATGGCTGGCAGAAGCCTGGACCCCACCATCCTCTTCCCTTCCTCTCAAGCAGTGGCCCTGCCTCAGGACTATGAGCGTGGTGCATCTCCTGGAGAAGGAGCACAAGCCCTGGCTTTGCCCAGGACCTGTGCCCCAGCTCCCATGCCCTGTTCTGGTGATAGGGACCAGTTCTCCAACCAGCACCTACGAGCCAAGCGAGCCAGGGTGGAGAGCATCATCCAAGGCATGAGCCTGCCACCTCAGGCATTTGGCACCAGCCTGGAAGCAGCTTTTGGGCTCAAGAGGGAGATTGGAGTCCAGATGCCTCGGGAGAGCAAGAGGAAGCTGAGTGTGCCCCAGCAAGGCACAGGGGTGGCTGGGCCAGTGGCCCCCGTGGGGGGCAGCCACTATGCCGAGGGCTGCCAGCAGCTGAAGGAGCAGCTCTGCTTTTTAGAGCAGCAGCTGAGGTGGCTTCAGGAGAAGTTCTCCCAGGTCTGTGACTCGGGGGATGCTGCCCAAACCCAGGAAGGTGCCAAGAAAGTGCATCCACTCCCTGGAAAGCCTGGAGACAGACTGGACAAGGACAGTGCCACTGCCACCAGTGACCCGTGCAAAGCACCTCTCTGGAGGAGTGTCCTGGAGGTGCATGGGCTGGAGGAGGATGAAGACAGAGGTGACACAGGTGGCCTGCCCTTGGCAGCGAAGGTCCTCTCGCAGGCACTGAAGCACGAGCTGGCTGGGGTGATGTCTCATGTGGTGGACTCTGTCCTGAAGACTGTCTGGCCAAAGGCAACCAGCCACCTCCTGCAGCAGCACCGCAGCCTCCTGGTGCCAGGGCCAGATGCCAGGAGAGAGTATTTTGCTGCTGGAAAATGCAGAAAGCCACTTGCTATGTCATCTCCCATGAATGCACTGGGCTCACCCCAGGCTGAGGCCCTGTCAGGAGCTCCAGGGAAGAGCCTAGACTCTCATGCTGGCTCCTTCAGTTCAAAGGGGGTCAGAAAACCCTCTCAGGTACCCAGCATGAGTTATTCACTGGGCTCGGCCACCCCGGTTCAGGACAGCCAGCTGCTGAGCCAGCTGCTGGGCTATGGCCAGCACAGCCTCTGGGGCAGTGGCTCTGGTGGGAGCCCCTCTGCTTTGGAGAGGGCTCCTCTGGAGCCCCTTGACTTGCACTGGGGAACCATCAAACTGAGGTCGTCAGTTGTGAGACAGCAGGAGCAGCATCCTCTGCCCCTGGGCTCTGATGACATGGAGAGCCTGGCACTGCTGCCGGCTGGCAGGGGTAGCTGTGGGGAGTTGCAGACTGCGATGGATGGGGTGTCCTTCACCTCCACCCATATATCCTTTGGGGGCAGTTGGAGAGGTCCCTGGGCTCAGACATGCTCCCCTTGTTCTCTAGAGCCATGGCTCGGCACAGCCCCTTCCAGCCTCCCCAGGGCCAGGGACCTGCTGCTCCTCAGGGGGCTAAAAAGGGGTGGGCAGGAAAGGAGTCCTGGGTCATGGAGGGGCACTGCTGCTCCTCAGTGTGGTTAGCTGCTGTAGCATAGCTGGGGGTAGAAGTCAGGGACTCCTAAACCTGCTCTTAGTCCATCCTGGTGGTCCCATCATCCTATGCCAGTAACAGGTATCTCATGGAAATCACTGTTCCCAGAGACCTGGGAAGCACCATGGGGAACAGCAGCTTCCCTGGAGATGCTGAAGGGAGAAGCCAGTGGCTGCCCAGCCAGGCATGAATCCCCTCCACCCTGCTGCCAGGCCCTGGGGAGGGGTTATCGTGGACTCCAGTCATGGGCTCAGGGACATGCTGACTGGGTCGGGCTGCTGTGCGCAGGCTTTCCTTGACTCCAGGGCAGATGCAGGAAGCGCTGACTCCCGGGCATCTGAAGAAGGCCAAGCTGATGTTTTTCTTCACCCGCTACCCCAGCTCCACTCTGCTGAAGACCTACTTCCTCGACGTGCAGGTAAAAGAGCAGCACCTGGTGATTGTGCCAGGCAGGACTCCTGTGCGGTGTGGCACCCAGCCCACCTCGCTGGGGAACCACAGGGAAGGGGGTGCTCCTGTGTGCCTTGCTGACGGGAGCAGAGGGATGGCATCCCCTTCAGCATGGGCTGCCCTGTGCTGGGTGCTCAGGGTCGTGGCAGACCTGGGCTGCCAGCTCTGCGCTCTGTGCAGTCGAGGCGTTGGGATTAAAGCACATCATGAATGTGTCTCCCAGCCACAGGGTGGCTGGGATCCGAACCTCAGCAGAGGGAGGCACTGCAGACACCCCTATGTCACGGTCCTGGCTGGTACTTTTGTACCCCTGGAGCAGGGCTGGGTGTGGGGCCAGGCCCGCGGTGCGTGGCTGGGCTTGTGGGGGCTCCAAGCTGGCGTTAATGCCTGTCCTCTGGCTCTCCCCACTCCCCGGCAGTTCAGCCGCTGCATCACCTCCCAGCTCATCAAGTGGTTCAGCAACTTCCGTGAGTTTTACTACATCCAGGTGGAGAAGTTTGCCCGACAGGCTCTGCTGGAGGGTGTTGTGGATGCTGGTACCCTACGGGTCTCCCGGGACTCAGAGCTTTTCCGTGCTCTCAACATGCACTATAACAAGGGGAATGACTTTGAGGTGAGGAGGGAGTGCCGGGGGGCAGGGGTGACGGGAGTAGAGGGTTTGTCAGGGCAAGTGAGAGCTGGGGACTCAGTGGTGCCCTGGGCTGATGCCTGTCTCACTGCAGGTGCCAGGGCGGTTTCTGGAGGTGGCCAGCCTGACACTGCGGGAGTTCTTCAGCGCCGTCAGGGCAGGCAAGGATGCTGACCCCTCCTGGAAGAAACCCATTTACAAGATCATTTCCAAACTGGACAGTGACATCCCAGAAGGGTTCAAAGCTGCCGGCTGCTCCCAGGAACTGCTCCACAGCTGAGTCTCTGTGAAAGCAGCCCCAGGTTCTGCATGCAGCCACAATGTGCTAGGCACCTCATGGGCACTCTGTACAGCATCCATTATGCTGAGTATTTTCTCTCTGGCCTGTAAGACAACCCTTTGGGTGAGGTCTACCCCTTGCCTCAGGTGCTGGGATTTTATGCAGTGTGTTTTATTCCCCTGATCAGAGCCAGTGGGGTCCTGTCAGAGACCCTCAGAGGGGAGGGATGGGGATGAAGCCATCAGGTTGGAGCCTGGGAAATTGCCCTGCCCCAGCTCTCCCTGTGAGCCCTGGTGACTTGCCTTCCTCCTCTTCTCCAGAGGGCCACAGATCAGGGCAAGCAGCCTTTCTGTTTATAAGGCAGGCAGAGGTCCTAGCAGTGGGCAAAGTTTTCTTGGCACAGCAGACCAGTGGATGTGCCTGGTCCAACAGCACACCTCAGTTTCTGTCCAGATAAAACATGACAGTGTCCAAAAAAAACAACTGGTGAATTCCAGCATTTCAAGCACTCTGTGAGGATAGTTGACCCTGTCTGGGAGGTGTAAAAACAGGGTTTGTTGTAGCCAGCACAAACAACACTCCCCCCCCTGCCTCCCCTGTGCTGTTTGGCAGGAGCTCCCCATGCAGCTGCACGCTGTGGCCAAGCAGGTGAGCGTGTGGTGGTGGAAGCAGCCCAGGAGTGGCTGCTCACCAGCAACGTTGCCTGCAATGCTGGAAGAGCACAGGGTGTGCAGCCAGCACCGTTCAGCCCCACAACCAGCCCCCACCAGCCCATCACCTGGGAGGAGAGTGCCACATTAAACCCCACCCATGTACCCTCACACCCTGCTTCTGCTGGCAAAGCTGCCCCAAACATCTTGGCTCTGCAAAATGCCCATGGTGAAAGAGGAGCACGTTATTTGGAACCTGTTAGCCCTTGTGGGTTTTAACACAAGTCACTGAGGAGCCAGGCCTTGAGGGCTGCAGCCTCATTGCTGTAGGAGCATAAACCCAAGGATGTTTCTTTTCCCCAGCCAAGATTCGGTGGCCACTTTTCAACCTGATGGAGCATGGTGAAATGTTTTGTGTTAAGGGCCCTGTCATCCTGGCAGAGGTGGTGGTCAGGAGGGAAAGGCCACGAAGAGGAGGGAGGTCCTGGGAAAGGCATGGCAGGAGGGCTCTGAGACAGGAGTGATACACAACTGTGGATGAGCAACAACATCCCCGTGCAAACCACTTGGGGAGAAGAGGATTGTGAGAAGGCCAATATGTTGTTGGATGTGTTGCAAGGTGCCAGCTGTGTACTAGAGCACAGCAAGTGACATGGGTGAGGAAAATCACAGCTCCAGCATCAGACGAACGCATGGGGTGATCCACAGACAGTGTCTGCAGGTGTAAGGAAGCGTCTGGTAACATCAGGGCAGGATGGGGTCTCTGAAATAGGGGCAGTTTTACAGTGGTTTCCCCCATCACAAGTGTGTGTGGGGGACTGTTTCTGCTTGTATATTCATTTATTGAGGTTTGTATATTTACAATCCAAACACCAAATCTACTCAATCCATTTTTAAGTAAATGCATAGTTTGTTACCCATTTACATCCCTAGGGACATATTTGATAACTTCTACTCTAAAACATTACCCTGGGAATTTCTCGCCTTTTGTTAGGAAAAGAGTAACACTGCATCCAAAGAGCTGACTCGTTCTGCTGGCGTCACTGCGGGCTGGCCTCCTTTAAACCCCCACCTTCACTCCAATGCCTCAGATCAGTCTGCTCCAAAAACACAACTTATTGGGAGGATCAGGATAGGGGGCTGGAGGCAAATGGAGAAATCCCAAAGCTAATGGATGCTGGACTCAAAATGTACAGCACCTGAGAAGTGCTGCAGGTGGCACCATGAAGGACGTCGGGTGCCATTCCTGCCGGCAGTAACTACCTCAGAGCTGAAGTAATGCAGTGAGTAGGCAAAACTGATGCTGCTGGAAAAGGAAGTGATGGCCTGGCTCAGGGAAGGGGCCACTAAATTCTTTTGGCCATAACTAAACAACTAGGTAACATAAGGTACAGGCTTACTGAAGACATCCTGCTGGAACAAAGCAGAGCCCCTGGGGTGGCAGTTTTTTGCTTCCTCTGCTAACATGCATGTTCCTGGGTGTCAGAAAAGTGGCAGGTGGAGGGGAGTGTGAAGGCAAGGCAATGCCCCAAATCACAGAGTCACAGTGGCTGAAGTTGGAAAGGACCTCTGGAGGTCATCTGGCCTAAACAGCAGGGTCATTGAGAGCTGGTTGTCCAGGACCATGTCCAGATGGCTTTTGAATATCTCCAAGGAGGGAGACTCCACAACCCTATCATTAAATGAAAACATGGAACAAGGTCAGACCCAGTATTTGGAGCAGAATTTTTGCTCCAGCGTTTGTCATATATTAACTGCAAGGGAGTGGGAACTACAGAGCTGGCTTTTGTGATACATGGACCAGCCTGACTCCAACAAACAGCATCTCATACCAGTTATTTGCCTCCTCATGTCTGGAGCCAGGGAGTTGCACCCAGGCAGGCACCGCTCTGCTGCACAGTGCTGAAGTGGGGTGAGCTGATGCACAGTGCTCCTACAAGAGCCTTGGAAAGCAGCAAGGAAGGGGGACTCAGGCTGCCCTCCCTCCACCTAGGTCACAGGAGCACCGATATGAAGGCAGCACATCTGCTGTGATGTGGGAACAGCTGGGGTTACTCTAGGGCTGATGGAGCCTGAAGCACAAGGGAAATAGGGTGTGAATTCTTAAGAAATCAGGGTTTCAGTGGTTGTGCTGTGCAGGGTGTGCTGTGCAATTTCACATACATTCCAGCAGCACCCAAGATACAGCAGCTACTTTCAAAGAAAGACTAATGGGTGCTGGTCACAGGGAAATTTCTACTGACAAAGCTTGGAGGGCCCAGGGGAGAAGGGAGAGCTACTGCCCACACAGGGACTATGGTCATGACCATTAGGTGGGCTTTTGCTTCACCATTTCCTACTAATTACCCGAGGAAGCAAGGGGGTTACTGCTACCTTGGTTTCATCTTTTTAAAAGCCCCACACTTTTTCTTTCCCATATCCATATTCCTGTGGTAGATGCAAAAAGGCCACAGCCACCCGTAACTGCCTCCTCTGGGAACAATTCCCCAGGGATATCCTTTCACATTTCCAATTGCCTTCATAACCCCCCACCCCCCAAAAAAAATCAGTTTCCTGCCTCTTGGCTGCTCCGGGACCTCAGCAGCCCAAAGAGGGAGATGTAACCACACTGACTGAGCTGGCAAGGCCCTGAGAGCCTGTACCTACTCATCTGTGTTATTACTTACCATAAGAACCCTTATTACTCACATACAGCTAATTAGAGCTTAAAGAAGTTCCTAGTGAACATTCATCCCATGTGCCAAAATAGCTTGAGGAAATTCTGATGAGCAATAAAATGTGTCTTTTTTTTCTTTATTCCTGCTAATGACTTGGACCTGCCTGCAGTGACTGAACCAGCCCTACAGGCTCCCAGCTCAAGTAGATGTTCTTGAAAGGGACCTTCCCTCAAATACATCTTTCAGATGAAAATATGGCATGAGGGCAGCTCTCCCGAGTTAAGCATCCCCTTGTGAGCCAATGGCCCATTAACAGTGGGGTGCCCCAGAAATACCAATTCCTCCTTAGCTAAACTGTACAGGCTGCTGAGTTGCAGGTGAAATCCCATGTCATGAAGTACCATGTCTTGGTAACATATGAATATTACAAAGATCTAAAATTTGATAAATTTCCTATTTTCTCCTTTTGAGATGACTTTCAGTAAGCAATCACACCTACCGTCAGCCTCTGTGGTACTTCTGTAAGCTTCTCAAATTTAGTAATTTGCTTTAGCACCAGGCTTTTGATTAAAAGTTCCTAGGGCAATTTTAATTGTGTGGACTGGGGTCAAACACCATTCTTGGTTTTGCTGTTCCAATAAAACAGGCACTACAGACACTTTCTGTGGCTATTTCCCATTACTTACTAAGCAACTCTTAATGACACAGCACTAAGTCCAAGGGGCACGAACCCATTCCCTGCTGCTGTTTATTGCTTTCTCACTGGTTGTTCTACTAGATTAACAGGGTGCCGACCTGTACCAAACAGGATCAATCTTTTTGTCTTATCACAAACATGGAAAACCAGCAGCTAAAAGCAAGTGGTGAAGTGAAAAGCTGGGAGTATGAAAAATACAAGATAGAGGACATAAATGTGAAGCTTCTATGTAAATATTTGACTGGATTTCCCAAAGCATGTGTATGTCATCCACAGCTTTACACAAAGAACTGAAATTATAAAAAAATATTTCATATTATTTTAAAAAGCTAAGTGGAATACCTGATGACACGTGTGTATAGACATATCTATACATCTCTGTATTAAACTCGTCTTCATTTGGTTCTCAGAGAGCAAGCACAGAATACTCAACAGCTTACGTGATTGTTTTCCATTTCCAGGTCTGAGAGTAAGAAACAGGAGAAATAAGGACAACTTTTGAAAACACCATAAATTCATGCTCAAGGGAAAAGTGAGGCCAGCCCTAAGCATCTCTGTGCCTACCGAGTCCCCGTGACTGGTAGTGGCACCTGTGTTCAAATAAAAACAATTACAAAGGCAGTTTTTCAATAAAACACTTTAGGAAGAGTAGCTATATTTACAAAAAATAATGTTGTAGAAACAGTATTTTTTAAAAGCCACTGTGCACTTCTCTCTTAAGGAATCATTATGAAGCAGAATATAATCTATTCGTGCTTAGAAATGTCCCGGGCTGCTGCTGTGAGCACTGCTTCAAGCAGCAGCAAAGCTGTTTTCTTCTCAGCTCTGACAGCTGCTGGCCCAGAGATTTTTTCAGTTTGTTGTTTCTTTTGTGGAAGGCTGTGTCCATAGCATGGCATTTCCATGTGAGCACAGACCACCAGGGGGTCAGTACTCAGCAGTGGACTCTTGAGATAACCTCTGGACAGAGCACAAGCCCCCCCGCAGCACCCAGAATCACTGCTGCTGTCAGAGCTCACATAAAGCCCTTTGCAGCGCTTTTTGTCGTCACACCATGACTTCAAACAGACCATTTATTCTGCAGCTATTTCTAAATCATGAGCTTCAAAGCAAACCAAAAGACCAGAGCAATCTTTGCAGGAACTGGCAACACCTAGAAGTTGGCAACACCACTTCAGTAATGGTCCAGTCAGTGAAGGTCTCTGTATTCACAGCACAGGATCTTGGATTGCCAAGGCTGTAACAAGCCAAGAGTGTTTGATTTGCTGATGCATGTTCTATTTCAAGAACTTTGTGGAGCTGATTACTTATTGAAATGTAAAGGAACAACAATACTATACTCACCCACATTAGCACTTAACTGGAGACATGGCCATTAACACTGTTCTTTACAATTTGCTTGTGTAAGCATCTTCCATACCTTCAATGTACCCAGGATGCTGGTGGCAATGCTTTCTGTATTTGAACAGTCACACCAATCAAGGAAACAAAATCCTTGCAGATCCTGGGCTTACTCATAAAGATGATGGCATATCATTTTTTCGAAGGGGCCACCTCATGCTGCAAGGATTATCTTTGGACCAGTGATTCTTGAGCAACTACCACCACAGGGAAGACTGCAATGACACAGAGCATCTGTTTGGTGCCACACAAATTGGTGCTGTGAAAACTCTCAAATAGGTGAGACAAAACTACAGAATCCTCTTTCTCCTGCATTGTAAACTTGTTTCCATAAAACTGCACAGTGTATTTCAAACAGAAAGATATCAATTTTTCTTTTACACAGCCAGGAACACTGGTGGCCATCATGTTCCCTGCTAACAGCCTATGGTCTGTTACCACTATCACTACACTCATAGTGAAGCCCATCATCTCCTCCTGGTCTTGATTTACTCAGATCACCACCCCACCATCTGTGACCATTTGCCTCCAGATTTACTGCTTATGCAGAAGCAAGTTTAGCTTTTCATTGCATCCTGAATCACAGGCCAATATTTACGTGGGAATACCTTAACTTCAATTTTCAAGATCTATTTATTCAAAACCAAAAAGTATTAAGGCCTCAGTCAGTAGACTGGCATTTATCATCAGATCTTACCTCTCTTAGTACTACTGCATGGCCTGTTATGTCAACCACAGCCAACTATCAGCCTCAGAGTCATCCAGCTGTTCTTTCCACAGAAGTTTTCTCTGCCAACTAGCAGCAGTAGAAATCCTTTGGAGAGCAGCTCCTCTCTTTGCAAGTGATACTGGAACCAGCGTGGAAGGTGTTCCTTAGGAGCATGGCACTGACATCACCCAAAAGCAGAGTGTAACGTCCCAAAAGACTTTTCCGAAAAATGATGGTCCTTGCATCGTTCCTGCAACACACTCCAGGGATTCAAGGATCTTGCCAGTTCAACAGTTTGCAAGACTCAGTTCACCATCTCACAAAGCTTCTCCTGTAAGCTTTCTGGTGCCAGTTCAATCATCTTTATTCAGTATGTTATTGAATGGCCATATGTTTGCAAGCATTCAGTGGCTTTTTCCACTGGAAATAAACCATAGAGTTAAGAGCCCCACACCCAAAACACAACAACGCAGGCTGGAAGCTGAAGTCGAGAGGCTTCTCAGATATATAGTTAAGAGAGCTGGGAGAGAGGAAGGCGGAGAGGATAAATCCAAGTATTGTAGATGTAGCTCTGATATCATGCAGGTGTAAAACAGAAATCCATAAAAGTAATGAGGTGACAAGGTGAGTGTGGTGTTAAAACAAAATCAGGGCCTACATGTGAAAGATCTACATACAATAGCCCTAAATCCTGATGCAAATAAAAGGGCACTGAGGTTAGGGAGGAAGGTTTTATGCAGATGCCTCTCCAATGTCTGTTTTGCCCATAAGACATTTAAAAGAACTGTGGCACTGGGAAAAAGCCCTGCCATGACAATGCAGTTCTGCACTGTTAAGGTTTAGCACACAGGTACTTATCAATACATACGACTGTAGTGTAGCTTTGGACATTCTGTGTGCCCCAGCACGTGAATTTACACCATAGACAGTTCAAAATTACACATGATTCATCCACCATCCCACACTTGGATGTAGAATTCCCACAGCCCATCTGCACAGTGGAAGAGGACTGACTCATGAGGGTAAACCCCTAGACAAAAGTCAAGTTAATTAGTCTATGAGAAGTTACAAGGTGATTTCTGAGAAGCATCACTGAAGACGTGCATCTTTGTGCCATTCCCTCTCTGGTAACAGGGCTTATCTGCTCCACATTAACTGTTCAGAACTTGGCTCAGATGCATCCCGGGCGCAGGACGGAATCCCTGTGTGCATAGGGTTCAAGGGCAACATGTCAGTGACGCTGCTGGAGGTAGGCTGCTGCTTCCAAAGACAAAACTGCTCTTAAAATAAACAAAACTTTGTGACAGATCAAAAAAACCCCAGCCAAATAAAAATATCCTAATTGATAACACTGTAAATCAAAAAATGGTGCCTAATTGCTACTGAGCATTCTTCTTCCTCAGATCACCAAAAGCAGCATTTTACATACTATCCTATTTTGAAAACATTTGTCTTATCACAGTTAAAAAGTCGGCAAAAAAGAAAGGGAATCTGACGGTGAATGCAAAATTCCAATCCTTACTTTTTTTGCAATGTGGGATGCAATGTATTTCTATCCTTTTTTACGTTCCAAAATTCCCCTAATTTATATCCACTTTTTCCAGTGAATATGCTGACCTGGCATGTATTTGTAAAATATATAAATAACATTATTGACTTTAAACTCAATGCAATTTTAGCACTATTATTTCCAGGAGTCTTCCTTCTCCACAGCTGGTGTATCAAAGGTATGGAACAATTAAACCAGTAGAATAAAAAAAAAGGGAAGATAGCTAACAATATTGTAGAGTGTTAATGTTTCTACAATACACAGATTCAATCTGTACATTTAGCTACACTGAACTCTGTACTCATCAGGTCTATGCAAATTAACACAAACAGGTTAAAAAAAATCACAGCAAAGACTGAAACTTGAAAAATAACAGTGCAGAAGGCTCTGGAGGCCACATACAGGTCTTAAATCCCTGCTGAATTAGATTAATCCAGCTGGAGAACTGAATGTAAAGGAAACTTATTTCAGCATCACACATTTACTAAGTTTTATATAATATACACATGAGGTGCATTATACATTTGTTTATGGCCTGTGTTAGAAAATGCAGAAAAAAAGACACCCAATTAGGTTAATTATCACAAGAAGTGCATTATTTTTCTCTCCTGTACATTGAGGCCAACAAGTAGCTTCTACTGTTGAAAATAGATTTCCCTCACCATGATGCATGTAGCCAAGGACAAATTAAGATAAAAGGAGATGCCACAATAGTCAAGGAAAGGAAAAAGTGAATGCATACTACAAGAGATAAGCCATACATCTTTTATCTTAGAAAAGTAAATCTCCTAAGCTAAAGAATGAATATTACCAAAGTCTCAATCTAAAGCAATCATCTAAATAAGAGACTGATACAGAACTTCTGCAGAAAGAGTGTTTTCCAAGGCAATGTCATTTGAAGTCAATCCCTCTGTGAATAAAAACACCCCAGACAAAGAACATAAATTACACTTGCAAAAAGACAGTCACCTCATTACCAACCCTGGACTTCACATCTATTGCAGTTTTCTAAGTAATGTGTATTTCTTAACTTCTGTTTCACTAGGAATGGTGAACAACTGTTCAAGATCAAGAACACCGCACCTATATTTTCCATTCACAGTACTTAGCACCAAAAAGATCAGCTGCTGAGAAGAATGTCTGAAGGTAGAGAGAAATTTTGCAATACTCCTTGAGAAGGACAATCTCTATGAGATTGCTCAGCTGTAACAGATACTGTTGAGGAACTCATCTCCAAAACTCTGCACTGGATGCAGCTGCATCAAAGCACATAGTGGAGAACAGCCTTTGACACAGAAATTCTCTGTACAACTGTGGCTTTTCAAATGAAATGCAAGACTATGATTTAGATGCAGAATCCAAGAAACTATCAAAGCAGAGTGCAAAGTGACAATATATGGTCAGCATTCCTGCATTTAGAAAAAAAAAATTGTGCCAGTCTTAACTTCCAAACATCCCTTTTCTTCAATGTAGCACATTGTAGGTCTAGCTTGGGAACAAGAGAAGGGCAGAAATCCACAGGACAGGGACAATCTTTTACAAGCCAGTACTGGACACAATTGACAAAGTAAGTGATGGCAAAATACTTATCACTGAAGGTTGTGGGTTTCATCAACTCCCCAGACTGACTGAAAGCCAAAACAGTCACTTCTGGATTTACTGAGGTAAATCTAGCTGTCCAGTCAGACTTTTGTTCAGCTTCAAGTTCATCTTCAAGTAGGAGGTATAGACAGGCACTGTTACCACACTACTAGTAATGCTGTGTACTCACCATGTTAGCATCTCTCCCCCTCAGACTTGCAGATACACTGCTTAAAGGTCATTTGAATCTTCTTCTCAAGCTACATTTGAAACATATATACTGCAATGGAGCTTTAACAAAACAAGCTTTTAAGTAAAAAGGAGGAAGTTTATACCCAAGTTTACCCTAGGGCCATCCCTTCAGCCTTACAGCGATTCTCTCTGCCTGCTGGGAGAAGGGAAAGGAGATACAAATCATTATATTCCTAATAAAGGAATATGTAGCTTGTACACTCCTTGGAAAAGGGTATTCACATTCCTCCTTGACTACAAAGAGCCCACTGCAAAGCACCCAGTCATCACATCTCACATTGCAAAAACCTTTCTGAACCGTTCACACTAGAGATTCAATTACATTTCTTTGTGAGAGATCTTGGTGCTGTCTCTGATCAAGCTGAAGTTCTGAGATTTCTTAGCCAGAGTTAAGTTAGTGGGTTATTCTATCAGAAGGATCCTTAGTGCTTTGGTTTGGATATTTATCCTTATTTTTCTTCATTCCAGGAGGG
>VYZX01014727.1:0-34962 GCA_013401335.1 Brachypteracias leptosomus
GATACTAAAACAAAACTTGTCCAAAATAACTTGCTTTCCCATTTTATGAGGTTATTCATTCATAAAATATTTTTTTTATTCCCCCACTGAATCTGCAGAAAGTTTATGAGAGCCTACAAGTTGAACTGCTCAGATCAGGCTTCCTGGAGCGCACAGGGGATCAGAACAATGATTCTGATTCTCTTGCATACGTACATTTCTAAGCTGTTCCAGCTGGGATTTAACAGTGAAAATGAAAGAAGTTTGGCTCCTTTCTGGTTTAATAAACCAATACACTGGAGTACGTGACTTTCCAAAACAGGCACATAAAATCACGTCCCTAAATGTGTTACAAACAACTATCTAGAGTTTGTTGGCTATATTTTTGACTAGTTCATGTATTTAGCCGCCTTATTCATGATCTAAAAGCTGAGGATGTCCCTTTGTACTCATAACATTGTTCTGGGTTTCAAGTCTAGCTTTGTAATTTTAAATTGTCCTTAACATACAGGATAGTTGTCTGAGTCAAGGAGCCATCTCAGCTCTCCAAATCAAAATGAAACTCAAAGACTGGGAGATGACTAGTGCTTCCATCTATGCAGACTGTGGGAGGAGGAGGTAGAGGAGTTGAGAGTGAAGAAATGAAGCTGATCCTGTGAAACAGAAGGAGTAGAGGGAAGGTATTTTTAGAGTTGTCTGTTTCTCACTAACCTACTCTGTTTTTAATTGGCAATAAATTAAATTTTCCCCAAGTTGAGTCTGCTTTTTTGCCCATGACAGGAATTGGCGAGTTATCTCCTCATATTTATCTAAATCCATAAGATTTTCTATCATGCTTTCTCCCCCTGTTCTGCTGAAAAGGGGAAGTCAGAGAGCAGATGAGTGGGTGCCTGGCTACTGGTCAAGGACAACCCACTGCAGCCATAAAATAATGTTTCCATCACTGATCTCTCCAAGACCAGCAGGACTCACACTGGAATGGAAAAATAAGTCATACAAAAAAACCTGCTTATAATGCATAGGAATAAACAGGATTAGTAAGGAACAAAACTTCTCAGAGAAAACTGCATTAACAGGAAATCTTTCATCTTTTGACCTGTAGTGCAGCCACAAATATGGAAACAAAAACATATATTAATAAGCAAAAAGCCTAATGACTCATACTCGTGAGAATGCTGAAAACCTCATTTAAGAAAGATCTCTGCTTGTGATCTAATGCTGAGGTCTCTTTGTCCCTTTAAGGAAGGTCATTTAAAGACCGCCTGGACGCGTTCCTGTGCAACATGGTCTAGGTGATCCTGCTCCGGCAGGGGGATTGGACTAGATGATCTTTCAAGGTCCCTTCCAATCCCTAGCATTCCATGATTCCATGAATTTTTGACAGTGATCACTGAAATACAAAATAGCAAGTTTCCCAAAGCCAGATATGAGGCTGATCAATCTGCAATAATATATTTATACTGTCTGCACTTCTTTTAGAAACAACTGTAAAGTTCTTTCACAGCTAGGTTTTAACAATCCTGAGGTGATTTGCTTAATTCCAGATTTCATTAAGCTCCAGAACTCAATCTTGGCAAACATTATCATAGTAATGACACTTTTCAGCTGTGAAAAAATTGAAGGGCTATGCATCTCTATCTGATATTGAAGACTATGGGATGAAATCTCCATCGATTTAGTAGAGCAAAGGATTATACATGTTTGAATTCCCTTGGTTTTGGTCAGGATATACCTTCACAGTGACAAAATTAGCAAAACCTTCTTAGACAAAACACATTGAATGAACTCTTTCCCAAATGAGTTTCTTATAGAATCAATATTCTCTTAAAATAATCAACAATCCAGTAAAAAGATGGAGTCCGTGGGAAATATTCACTACTGCCTCACATGCTTGTTGTGAGAAATCTCTGGTATAACAAAACCTAGAACAAAATAAATTGCCAGTAGAACTGGGTGAATATTAAATTCTACCAACAATCTCCTGTTTACAGACTAAAACACTCTTGTAATTTAGCTGTGTGTTCATGGCTAAATAACTAAGGTCTCATGTCTGTACCCTGGGAAATCTATAAATACATAGTGAAAATAACTGTTAGTTGGGAAAGAGAGCTTGAAAACAGCTTTATGAAAATGTCACCTAAATCTTCATCAACTGTCAAAAAAAGAAAATGGTATATTAGGAAGTATTAGGAAAAGAACAAAAAACAGCTGAAGAAAACATGATAATGCTGCCATAAAAATCCATTGCCCACCTAATGTTTTGAATATTGAATGCAGTTCCAGTCATCTCATCTCAAAAATGACAGGACAGCAATAGAAGGATAAAGACAAGGGTGACAGGATGATCAAAGGTATGTAATGGCTTCCGTACTAGGAAATTTTAAAAAATGGCTTTAGGATTTTCATATTGGAAGAGGGACAAACGAGGGAAAGGACTGTGACAGAGCTCCAGAAAATCACAAACAGTACTGAGAAAGTGAATAAAGAATGCTTTTTCACTATGTGTCATAGCACAGGAAGCAGTCCCAATAAAATGAGCAGTTAGCAAATTTAAAACATGAAACTAAAGCAAGGCTGCTTTTCACAAAGATCATAATTAAATGATGGAACTCATTGCCACAGAATGCAGTGGATGCCATATACATGTGTTGGCTTCAAAAAGCAATTCACTGTGGTGGTAAAAGAAACTTTAACTAGTCTATATTTTACACAAAGATGCACGATATAGCCTTCAGCTTAAAAATCATTATGGAGTGCTGTGGGATGATACCAAGGGAAGTTGTCCTTCAGTTTGATTTAAATACAACTTGTCACAATGTCCTCATTAATTTTGCTTTTTATTACATTCTTGGTGATCTCTCGCAATGTTAGATGTTGGAGAGTGTACTGTGCCTCTAGCTAGTGTGCAAGGAAGGGCAGAAAATCCCTAGTTTCCTTGGTCCCCCTGTGCAATTTACCATCCTAGGGTAATTAGAGTAAATGAAGAGTTTTATTTTCAAAGACCTCACAAGTCTATCCATACTTTTGGAAATAAAAAATGAATTTAATGATAATTATAATAATACTCTGTACAGATGTGTGATAACCTTTTCGTGTTTTGGCACCTTACATAAATGAGTAAATAAGAATGGCTATACTACATCAGATAGAAGATCTGTTCATCTAAGCCAGTGGTTGAAAGACTGTGACCCATGGGAGAGAGCCCAGGCTGGAGCAAGGGAGAAGAGTGAGAAGGAAGGAGCAGCAAGGTGAAACTGCTTCGTGCTGACCAGAACCCTCATCATCCCTACACTGCTGCAGTAGGAAAAGAGTTGAGTGTGAAAGAATGAAGTTGAGCCTGGGAAAGGGGAGAGAAAAAGTGTTGGTTTAATGTTTGTCTTGTTTCTCTCTTATGCATTATGCCTGAACCTATTTTAACTGGCGCTAAATTAAATTAAGTTTCTCCAAGTTGAGTCTGTTTTGCTACAACAGTAACTGTCAATGTCCTTGTCTTTGTCATATGAGCTTTTTCATCCTATTTTGTCCCTCTGTCCTTCTGAGGAGGTGGATTGAGAGAGCAGCTGAATTGGTAACTAGCCACTGGCCAAGATCAACCCACCACATCCCTAGATCAGACAACATTCTCATGCTACTTTGCTTTCAGTGAAATTGTCCATACTGGGGTTGTTGCACCTCAATTATATACATGAATCCCATACCTTTAGTTAATTTAATCTGAACTGTTGTGGGCAATCCTTATATAGACAAGGACTGATTCTGTTCTCAGGGAACATGAGGATGCAGCCCTACTTTTCTACTACATCCATTGTAGCTAGTTTGTAAATGCATTATGCAGCCCTATTTCCCCTTTGCAAATTGTTAAGGAGCAGACTTCTGCCAATGCATTTGTTAATTATACTCTTAATTATTTGGACAAAGCATTTTTAGCATGTGGGTTGTTTGTAATCTGTTTCATATTGGTTATGAATTGTTAATAATTGTTTTGACTTCTGCCTTATGTGCCTTACGGTGCAGAAAAAATGATATTGTTCATGAATGGCCACCTCACAGTAACAATAATGTTTCTGCTTATTAAACAGATGAAAACAACTTTCCAAAAAGACACAGGTGAAAAAGAAATGACTGAAAACAAACAGCAAACTATGTTAGTTTGCACCTGGATATTGTTGTTTATGTGTGAGTACAAAATATTCAGCAAAGCAAAGGGCTTCCTCACACATGCAAGTAAATATTTCTCAATTCTTCATGAAAAGAATTGAAATATCATCAAACTAAATAGCTGTTTGGATCTAACAGATGTTTTTGTCAAATGTTATAGCAGTAGTGAATCAGTTTAATCTATAAGAAAACAAGTTTTCTATTACCAACATGTAATCTGTAATGCAAAGGTTGTCATACTACTGACGGAGTTTTGAGTGAAAGAGCTATGGGGGCAACCAATGTGAATTATTATGTTTGCTGTAAGTTTGGGCAATTACCTGGAATGATCTAATTTGCTTTAAGTTTGGTCAACTCAGCTGCATTCTTTTTTCTAATTTTCCTTAAAACCTCTATGCCACCTGAAAAGATCACATCTAGGAGGGTTGATGCTGCTTCTTTGCCCTTGCAATACCACACATGAAAGAGTTTTAAGTCCCAAAGGCCTTTGACATTGCATTAGAATGGATCAGCCACCTCTAATATGCTGAGAAGGACTCCCCAAGAGAGGGTAAGCAGACAATCTGCCCTGAGGCTTCCCTATTGTTATTTCATTTCGAGAGACAGGCAATACCACAGTATCTATGACAAGAGAGGAAAAGATTTCAAGTCCTCCCAGCTGTCTCCTCCTTAATTCCATACTGATTGTTCAGTTGGTCCCAACCATCCATAAGACAGTGAGGTTTTTCATGGCTGCTGTGCTAGAGAAATCTTCTGCTTGCTTGTGATACACTGATACTACTTTGAGCAAATACTCCAGAATAGGTAAGCACAAGAGTAATCATAGGCAGCAGACACTCTGCAACCTCATCCAGGAGCAAGCTGGGCTTTTATTGGATTATCTTGGTGTGTCAGGAAGTAAGATTCATTGTTAAATTTTTATAAATGCCTCAGCATAGTTTCATAAGGACATATGCAACACGTGAAGAACATGCCACAGTTCAGTAACCATTGCTTTGGGGAGGATGGATGAAAAAGAGTGTGGTAGTCAAAATAGTATCCTTATTTGAGAAGCCTGGATTGACAGCCAGGGAAAACTGTGCAGATAACAAGGGTTGTTTCACTGACACACTTGGTACTAGGTAACCTCTTCTCTATGCAGTAGACACTGATCAGTAATGGTTAAGAATGGGGAATCTGAGAAACCGTGACTAATTAATATGCCATCTCAACTCAGAAAATACTAGCATGTTTATTATATTATATTGCTCAGTAGAAATATTAAGCACCTCCAAAGTTATTATTCTCTTCCACAGTAGATATCAAAATCCTTTACTGGTTGAGAGGCAGTATTATGCAGGCCAAGACACATGCCTCAGGCCTGGCAATGGAAGTGGGAGAACTAGAAGTAAAATTAATGCCAGCTATCCTAGATGATATACAAGTTCCATCACTGTAGAAAGACTTACACAGGAGACACATCTCTAACAAGTAAGGGCAGAGAATCACAGAATCATTAAGGCTGGAAAAGACCTCTAAGATCATCAAGTCCTACCATCAACCCAACACTACCATGACCACTAGACCATGTCCTGAATTGTCACATCTACATGGTTTTTAAATACCTCCAGGGATGGTGACTGCAACACTTTCCTGGGCAGCCTGTTCTAATTCTTGACCCACTCTTTCAGTAAAGAAATTTTTCCTACTGTCCAATCTAAACCTCCCCTTGCACAACTTGAGGCCGTTTCCTCTTGACCTGTTGCTACTTACTTGGGAGAAGAGACTAACACCCACCTCTCTACAACCTCCTTTCGGGTAGTTTTAGAGAGCAATAAAGTCTCCCCTCAGCATTTTCTTCTCTAGACTAAACAAATAGAAATAACATGCCCCATGTCACATAGCTAAGGCTTACTTAACCTTCATGGTATTGCATTTTCTGCTAAACTGCTCTACCTCTGGAATTAGCTAAGGCTAATGAAATGGTGATGCTATCAGAAGGCAACTGAGAAGAAAAGTCTCACAGTGAATTGCTGGAAGTTATTGCTTACATAAAAAAAAATAAATTACACCCATTAATGTACCACTTTCCAGCAAAGAGAAACCAGACAACCACAACACAAACATAACAATTTGCACAGAGAACTAACTGTACAGGAGATATAAGTATACTAGGAAGAAAAATTGTTAACATAGTATCAATTTAATAAACTATTTTTATTCCAGGACTAGAATGAATTGACACATACCATATCATAAGAATCTGTGAGCACAGTCCCATTTCACTTATATATGAAATCAATGGCTTTACATTAGAAAAGAATTTAATTCAGGGACATCCTTGAAACCATACACATGATTAAGATGAGCAAAATTTCACTTAATATGGCCAGCTGACATCCCTGACGCATATCACACATTATCAATTATACTCTTATGTTATCCTTACTCAGTGCTGCAATACTTAAAAAGTCATTTCATCCATTCAAGGATCAATATTGATCTCTGGCTACCTTAAGTACTTCCAGTTAAACAGTGTAAAAATCCCACCTTTTCTGCTATGCTTTTAGTTAAATAACTCAGCTGAAAACTACAAGAATAATTCTTATTCAATTTCCTCATATGAGAATGATTGACAGTAATTTACTTCATTCAAATAGTGATCTCCCATAGTTTTCCAACAAGATATAAATGGAAACAAATAATTTTGATCAATCTACAGCTTATGCACACAGTGCATAGCATATTGCAATCAGTAAGCAAATCTGTAAGGGTACGGTTTATAGCAGCAGGTCATTTGCTTGAGCTGCAATTTAGATTTCAGTTTTCTCATATCCACTTAGCAATTTTACCTGCTATGCTCCCCAGAACACTGCAGTGTATCCTATTGTTGTACATAATTTGTCTCTGGCCACACAGAAGCACAGTGATGTTTTCATAACTTGTATGCATAAGTCCACCCTACCCTTCCTTATGCCAAAGAGAAAGCCACAGTTATTTCCATTGTTTACAGATGATGACCTTCTTATGAAAAGATCAGTGGGTCCTCTTTGATCGCTAAGTGTGGCCTCCTGCAGAACATGTGATGCAGAATCCTACTTGGTTTGTAAGTCCCTGACGATGAGCCTAAACTACTCCCTGCCCACCTGTATCCCGCCTTTAAACAGTGAAGCTGTTGTTTGGTGTTAGCGTATGAAAATGGGATTCCTCTTAGAAATTATACTGCCTTTGCCTTCTATGGCTGTCTCTATCTCCTCTAAAGAGAAAACAGGCAAAAAAAGAAAAGGTGATAGACAGAATCTGGCTCTACAGAGGAAAGAAGGTCAGAGAGAGTGAACTGTGGAATTGCTGCTGGCCAACTCCTGCCATGTAGCTCCAGGGTAGGTTTGTCTACAAGAGAAGGAAGCACAGTATATTCCATCAGCCAGGTCATTACAAAAAACACTGAATAGTTGGGGCAATTGAAAAGTTGCATACTGGAAAGGGCTCAGTTGATGATTTCAAGCCCAGATGCCCATGGGAAAATCTGTAAGACAAGCGAGGGTTCAGCAGAGCTGGGAAGGTCTAAAAATTGTCAAGGGCTGAGCTGAGGGATTTGCAATTGCAATAGGTAATTGGTGGGTAAGGGGTTGAGGGACAGTGGCTTGCACAAGGCACAAGAGCCAGGAAACACCATGACTTGGTGCAGCATAAACCCACTGGTGCTGCTGTCCTCCAGGAGACCAGTGTGCTACACTGGCACAACATATGCTGATGTAGGCAGTAGGTTAAGACCATAGATCAAATGTTTCTTTGTCCCCTTAGCTGTGTAGTTTGCATAAACTGAAGTTAGTAGGACCTTGCTTATGTCTAGCAGGAACAGTAATAGTTTACTTGGGCTTTGTTCCACTTTTCAAGGAAGGACAATGAGGCTTAAGGGAAATCTGACCCTTTCTGCACCAATTTGCCACCATTAAACCTGGCATTGTTGTATTTAACAGCTGCAATAGCATCACAGTCTAAGGATTGAGACAGATGTTGCATTTTTTTAATAAGTACCCATTGCAGTAAAAGTGAAAACTCTTCAGAAACATAAAATTTCTTTGAATCACTATAGTACTTATAATGAAAAGAGAAGTAAGTCGCTATAAATATTTAAGTGTCTTAAATAAAGATTAATTAAGAATTAGGCAGGAAGCTGCCTTTTCTTTTTAAACAATAAATTTTTAATTGCAAAGTATGCTTTAGTAACAAATTGGTGCTTAATGTAAATATAAAAGGAAAAATCTGAAGGTCAGGAATAATGATCAGATAACTGTATATGTGTCTGCACATTGAAGATTGTACTATACTTAAGAAAATATTGCAAAAATTATTAAACAATATTAATTTGAATAAAATGGTTAGTTTTGTTAAAGTATTTACCATCCTTTTTATTTGCATGAGTTATGCTTGTATGCAAGAATATCCCTTAAAAGAATATAAATTACAAATACCTACTTCTAAAAATTTTTCTGTAGCCAACATGAGAAGAAAGTAGGGAACAAACAGAAAGATGCCACTTGGAAGAGATGAAAACATCTAATTTTAACTACATAGAAGAAGCCACACCTATGGAGCATGAACATAAGCAAAGAGCTTCAGTTTTCCAGTAATCAGGTAATAAATAACATTGTTAGCCATCTGAAGATAGATGCAGGCATTCCATGTGGGATATCATTGCCTATTTTAAGGTGTTCTCTACCTGTCTGAAAAGAAGAGTAATTATTTTCTGTTCTTTTAAGATAAACAGAAACCAGAAAGGCACCACGAGTTCAATTATTCTCAGCTATTTGGAGAATCTGAAAAAACTGGCTTTGGAATGCATAGGTAAGGCATATCTGGGTTTTGTTTTAGCATAGAGCCTTGGTTTGCTTTGTTGACTCACACTTCCCCTGTTGAGTGAGCTTATTTCATTTATTTGTACAACTGCACATGTAGAGCTTTACATGTCAGGATATTGCTAACCATTCAGGTTCACAATGCTCAATTTTTAATATTGGATACTAAGCTGAAGAGGTATCATTTTACAGACAGCATGCATCAAATGAAAGTTAATTTCTGCCATATTACTTGCATAAAGGCAATTCTGAAATGCAGTTTTATAATTGGCTGAGCAGAAGTGAAAGAAAAAAACAAACTGCAAGAAGAATCTTACCTGAACTGAAGCTTTGATACAAAAATCATGGATCAGACTGAAACCACCTGGTCTCCTTTCATATAAGTGTGGCCTCCTAGCCTGCATAGAAACAATCTCTTTCCTATATTCTTGCTCGCCCTTTGCACATTCAGAGATAAGAATATCAGAATCATAAAAATAAAGGGCCATAGAGAAAACATCATAGAGTTTCCCCCAGTTACTCTCTTGGTGGAATGCTCAACAGAAAGGAGGCTTCTTATTTTTTTCTCTATCATTTTAATTTCCCAGATGCAACTTTCCAAACTTAGGACACCTGCAGTAGGAAATTACTATGATATTTTGGTACTGACCAGCACCTCCCTCCTCCAATACTTTATTCTATGTTTACAGTGGAGCTTTGCAAGCTTTCCTCCTAGCCACTTGCTGGCAAGCTGGAACAGATAAATGAACACAAGCAAGGGTAAGTGGTTTTGTTTTTGGCCACTTTTCAAAGTCTCACCTGACGTGGAAATGTTTTATTATTTTGTTTTGGGAATGGAGTTCCTAACCAGAAACACAGCAATAACAGAGAATATATTTTCTTTCTCTGGTATTAGCATAGAAGATGCCATCACAGTTAGTATAAACAGTTCACCTCCTGCTAACAATTGTACCAGCTTCTCTTTTCCTGGTCCTTAAGTACTGGTAAATTCTTATGCTAATAATAGAGGATTAGGAATATCCTCTATGCTCTACTGATGAAGCAGGAACCAACCTCCTTCTCTGCAAACATAAAAAATTCCCAGTGAACCTTAAAGCAGAGAGTATTCAAGTGATGCACTGAACTGAGACAGTCAAAACCAGAAGAAATGGGCAGTTAAATGTAAGAGATTTTGAACTGCATGGTCAAGAAATATTTGAACACACCGGGTCACATCCTCAATTTGTACAAACAACCTTTAGACCATTAACCTCAGAGCTACATTGGTTCTCCCTTTGCTAGTGATGTAGCACAAGTCAAAAAGAATCCAGTGCTGGGCTTCCACCTCACACAGCTTTGGTGATTTGCATATTTCATAAAACAAGTTGAGAAAACAACCATGAGGAGTTACTAGCATTTTACAAGCTGTCCATTTAGAGAACCTGAGCAACTCAACTGGTGTGTAGTCTAGGAGCTGCTCTGCCTTTCCACAGGATCACCTGTCCATGCTGGAAGGACAATCTGGGTTATCCAGAGCATCACCTCAACTGTACATGTGTTGTGGATCAAAAGATGCCTTCAGCCTCCCCAGTATTTCCTGAGGCAGCTTTCTGAACATCAGGGGACACTCTTCCATGAGGAAGGTATAAAAATCTCAACATTTCTAAGCATTGAAGAGAAGTGTGGGGAAAATAAGAATATTTTTTCAATGGTTTTGAGCACTGATTTTCCTGGTAGGTATGCTGAGGTATAGACTACATTCTCAAGTGCTTCTTTAGCTAAAATGATCTTTCCTTTAAGCCTTGTCAATTTAAAACATTCATATTCTGTGATAAGGACTATCTCTCACTGTCTAGAAATTTGCTTATGTACAGCATAGGCCATAGACTTGGTTGGAACAATGAGAAACAAATCCAAGTGAATTTGACAAAATCTGTAAGATGAGGCTCTATTTTTCTGTAATAAATTTATTCCATTCACTCCATTATATTTTTTCCTCTCATAACAAACATCTGAGGAAGCCATAACACCCCTTGCTTTCCTCAGTATTTTGTAGGTGTAAGTTTTTGATAAAGATTACATTTTAGGGATCCTTAATACAAAGAGGAATTAATATTAATTGCACTGATCATTGGATCAAGATATTGATTGATTACAGTAAGAGCTTAAACTGTTTAGTTTTGCTGGATTTACAAGATCAAGAAAGAACAATCAGAAATGCATCTATACCAAGCTAGATTTGGAAATAAGCACCCGCTGCTGGTCAATAAAACCACAGTGCCTCTCAATATTATTCATAAAGGTTGTTTTGGTTGCCTAATGTAGTGATTTGATATGAACATAAGTCAATTTATTTCAAAAGAGCTATAAATGCTGGGCTTTCTTCTCCACTGAGTAGCACATTTTCTACTGAGGATCCCCCGGCAAAGCCCATCATTACGTGGTGCCACACCAGTCTAGCTGAGTGCAGAACCGGGACCCGCATGTGTTTTGACCACCAGAGCCATGATCCTCCACTTCCCCACACAGCTCCTAGTCACTAACTGACATTTCCAGGGATTTCAACTAATGATCAAATATAGCTAACAGCAATCAAAACACAGAGGTTCTTTTCACTTGTTATTTGTGAAACAAGCATGCCCCTTATCATTGATCTTTTTTATATCATTTGAGCAGTGAATGTTTTGAAGCACTGTTGTAAACAGGGTGGGAATTCTACTGCTGTGCATCAGGAGTAAAACAAATAAGACAAGACAGTAAAAAAAGATACTTTCCTGCTGAAACAAGACCAAATCACAGCATGGAACTTTATTACAGAATCTGACAGCAAAGTACTAATTTGCTTCTTTGAATAATACAGATTCAATCGATAAATCTCCAGCTATCAAAGTAAATCCTTCAGGAAGATAAACCAAATGAGAAAATCAGAATTCACTCTTCTTTCCACAGAACATTCAAAACATTTAGCTTCTGCTCTGCTGTACCTTGTTTCTAAGGTATTGAGTCCATATCAAAGCCATGCTTTATTTTCATCATATAAACATACCAATGTTCCCATGTTCCAAGACCACTTATCCACAATGTCACATGATTATCATTAATACAATAAAAGTAGTGCGGCCACAAATAGTATATAATGCTCACTAAGGAAACTAATTAGAGCAGATAAATATCAAAGCAGATATTTGTGATCTTAATTCGCCTGAGGTTATCTACCTCTTAAGGATATTCTTGAGTCTATCGCAGTTCCTGGAGCATCAAGACTCCAAGATAAATACAAGAAGAAAAGCTATTTTATAACTGGGAACCCTCCTGGGTGCAAAATTTTCACTCTGGTTACAATATTTACTTGCTTGAGATAAGATTCAAATTCAGGAGCACCAAGGCTTGCATCTGGACAGCTCTCTTTGGTACAAGTGTTAAGAGAAGATGCCACTGCACCATTTTATCTCCTGCTCTCCCCTTCTGCCTCAAGAACAGGTAAGGGTTTGGATAGGGGAGGGAAGGAAGGAATTACAGCCTCTGCAAAGGCATATCAAGGAAAAATGATATGTCCTCACAGGACAGGCAGTACATTCAATGTTAAGGGGATTGATGCCACTAAAAGAAGGAATAGAATGATGAATACAAAATGGAATTTCCCCATGCCAGTGGGAAAAAACCTACCCCTATCCCTGCTAAGGAGCCTCTCAGTCAGCTGCATTTTCTGAAGCTCTTACTTTGCAAGTGCTTTTTGAATCACTGGCTGTGGTTGGTAGGCTGCAAAGTACGTATCTCTGTTCAAACAGAAAGAAATGAATCTATGTAACACATCTGCAAAGTTAGAAGTGATTAAGTACTAGGTATCAGTTTAAAAAGAAACATTTTTTTTATTTCAGATGGCTTCACCTCAGCCAAATTGTACTAAATCTTAATTTGTCAAAGAAAAATGTTTTAAAGACTTCACATTCTATTAATCACAATGATATCTTAAAACAATTTATTTGGAGAAGGAGCAGCTGCATTCATCTAAAGTTTGAATGGAGCAGACAATGAAGTGCTTATAGGAATGGAAATCCTCTTATATAACTACTTGTTGAATATTCAGCCACACAGCTTTGTGCTTTCTCCAGCCTCCTGCTTCATACTTAAGATGAAATTCACACAAGCACTTGAAGTTACCCAACTATCCTTCTACAAATCCCTTCTCAAAATTATTATTTTCCCTGATGCCTATAAACGTGGAATACAGAAGAGGAGCATAGGAGGTCATTTATCCATCTTTCTAAGCCAGGATCAGATCATTCCTGAAGAGCACTGCAGTTTCCACAGGTCTGAGAGAAGGTCTGCCTGGATCAAAGTGATCTATATCAGCACTTTCTGAATATTCCCTTCTTTCTGAATTTCCCATCTTTCCTTGGGAAGGAGTCAAGGATGATGTCCTTTACTCCATTCCACTGTGGAAATGAAGAACACCATTTCCTTCTTCTACAGGTGAAGCCATTGTGATACCAGACCATTAGCAGTGCCAATCCTTTGCAGAGGTTTCAGTTACCTTTTATCTCCCTTACCCACTTCTTCATCTTTTACTTAGGCAGTAAACACCTAATGATAGTGACAAACCTTTTGCTCTGTGTATTCCTAAAGCTCAGATTAGGACTTATTTGGTAGCATCTTTACACACATTTATGGTAATAAAATGAGGAAAAACATAAAAGATTATCCTTAAAAGATGAGAAAACTGTGAATTTCTACTAATTATTTCAGAGACTTGTAAAGAGAATGGATGTGAGTTAAGCAATGATTAGCAGTCATTTTGGGTTTGCCAAGAATATTGTCAAACCAATCTGAATTCCTTCCACAACATAACAAGCTTCTTAGAAGAGAAGTGTTAGATACTTAGGTTTTGACACTGTCTCATATAACATTCTTACAAGTAACATGAGGAAACTCAGGTCTGAATGAAATGTTTGTACAACAGATACAAACATGACTGAGTTTATCGGATTAGTTAATGAAACATTATATTTACTGAAAAATCAAATGATGGAATAAGCAGGGTTATCCACAGGGGTCCCACATCTAGTATTGTCCGATATTTTCACCGGTGATGTAGATGACAGAATAGAAAGTGTGCTTGCCAAGTCTGCAGATCACAGCATGCTACGAAGAACTGCAAGGATGTTGAAAAATAAGATAGCAACCAAAAAGAATGTCAATAAATTAGATAAGTGATTCGGAAACAACCAACCAAAAAGAGTATTACTCAGTATGGAAAAGAGTGAGTTACACTATTCTTAGGCAGGTGGCATGGTGAGAGTTTAAAATGAGTTATATGCATTAAAGTTTGTTTCAACATATAGTTGGGGTGTAGGTGATATCAGAGCTGTGGCTTGTGCACAGCCAGTGCACTTCACTCATTCCTTAGTCATCCTAGGAACTCCCCAACCAGTCATCTGCATAGATGAGATAAAGGACTGGTTTGAGACCAGGGACCAGCCTGAAACTAGGTGATAGATGACTGATATTTGACTGATATTATAGGACACTTCCTGCTGGGAATTTTGGACAGTTCTGGAAATTATTCCCTACCTCCATGTCACACTGTGTCTAGTCCAATTTGTATAGCTGGAATTTTTAACACCCAGGATGGTGGCTAACATCTCAGAGACTGCTCTTAGTTGTTTCTGCTGAAGAATTTTGCATAGATAAGACACTTATAAGTAATCAATACAAATTATTCCTGCAGAAATGGTCATGTAGGACAATCTTACATACAAAATAGCTCTTAAATATCTTAACTGTATGTAGTTAAGATATATAAATAGCAATGTATTACTGAAGTGCTGGGTGGTGACTCTGGACCATGGCCAGCTGGATGACAAGGAGTGGGCAGGAGCAGTGGTTTGAGGGCCTCACCCCCTGCAGCTGAAGATGCCATAGCAAGTGCCCTTGCAGTGGAGGCTCCTGTCACCACCGGACAGAGACTAACCATTCTGTTCAGGAGATTTGATCACCTCTGTGTGTATTACCCTATGCTAAGATCCTCACAATTTTTTTTTCTTTCAACAGCAGGATGGGAAACAAATTTTTGTACTATGGAAAAGGGTTTAAGAATCATAGAGGAACACTGTGAGTTTCTGAAGAAGGAAATTTCTTGGTGACTTCTTGTGGTCCTTTTCAGGTCTATGACTCTAATATAATGTAGCAAGTGAAGGAAAAAAACTATGTTTATTTGATACAATTAGTCTGAAGTGGATAAATACAGAATAGTGGAGTAATCTACTAGAAGCGTCACCAAATAATCTGCAACATGTGCTTCTTGATCAGTTGAGTGCCATTACCCTTACGGCCAAAGTAAATCTCTGTTCAGCTTTATCCTCAATGAATTCCATGATACGCAAAATGAAATAAGGAGTTAAAACTGATGTTTCTATGTTACTAGTAGATCCTATAAGACCATTAAGTTGTCTGTGATCAAAATATGCTGTTACAGGAGCTTTAATACCTCAAGACATCATCTAAGTAAATAGGCATTTATACTCCTAGGCATATTAGCAGATGAATAACCAAGCTCATAAATGTGTAATGAATGAATAACTTGTTTCAGTCCCTGGAGGTAATGCACAAACTAGATACCATAATTTTATACTGAAGAAGTGCCTGTTTAAAGGACAAGACCGTGGATTTCCTGTGGTGTGAATCAGTACCATCACGATGTGCTTACCTTTACTTGGGTCTACTTGTAACAGGAAAAACCCCTTTTGTTTAAACTGAGAGAGCCACCAAATATCCCACCTCTCACACTACAGTCAGACATCTGGCAGCAATGTTGGTCTCTCCTGCAGGCTGACTACACAGAGGGAGATGTAAGAAATATCTTACAGCGTGGCCCCAAGTCTGACAGCAGGAACCTGTCTGTGGCCCATCCTGTTGCCTCCAGCTCACATGAGCTGCCAGCAACAGGGGCGTACTGTACAGCAAAGAGACGTGGGCCAAAGCTGACTCCCTTAGCTCCTTTCCCAAACGGAACAGGGGCAGGGGAAAAATAACTGCTGAGAGGAGAGTAATTTGTCAGCAGGGAAGATGACAGACAGGTGCATTTTTCCCTATTCCTGGGAAGGCTGTAGCAAAACAGGAGGTGAAATTATACCTTTAAACATACCCTTTAATCAACTCAGCCTGCTTACCAATGGCACAATACTTGCTGTCATTAATGAAGACAGAGAAACATAAGCCTCAGCATCAGACACCCCATGAAGGTGAAGGTCCACAGAAGGTCTGTGAAGTATGTATTGGCGCCTGTGGAGCCATAGACTTACTGCTTTTTATGCTGAGAAAACCTATGGCCCTGAAAGCACTGGCTGCACAGCCTGAGTCTTAGAAACCATCTCATATGACTGTGAGCTCTCTCCCCTTGAAAATCAGTCCCCCTTGAGCATTTGCTTACCCATCAGTTTACTGTAAGAATATTCAGCACCATCTCTGGCAACACATTCCCTTCCACCTCCGCCGCGTATTTCATTATGTCCAGTATCTCCCTCCTTCAAACTCTTTAGACTCATGTGAACACCATTTAAATTCCTTCTCAGAGATAAGTATTGACCTTTCCCACACTGTTTGGAGGAATATAACAAGCAGATTATGCTCTTAAACACAGATTCGGTTACTGAAACCTTATTGAAAAATTATCACCAAAAGATATACATGACTTGTAGAAAGCTACATGAGAAAAATTAAGCGAATCTTGTGAGAAAAATTTTGAGTGGCTTGGTGCTTGTTTGCTCTTAAGAGTGACATGCATTAGCAAGCACACATACAACCCCCTCTACTCACTAAAAAAAAAATAAATCCCTCATGAGTGATAAATAAATTAATTATATATTAACTTTTAACATGTATAACTGTAAGGTTTGGGGAAAAATCACAGCATTCAATAAAGAAAAAGATAGCTACATCTTCAGCAATTATAATCACAATTAGTTCTCATATAACTTCAGAAACATTTTAATAACAGCCATTCTAATTTCTTTATGACTTAAATGGTTTTGCTGGTGAGAAACATTACACCTAAGATAGCACAATATAAAATAGCACCTATCAGCTGCTGTGTTATCTGTGGTGGTGTCCACCCACTTTATTGAGGAAAATTACAGATGAACCGCTGAGAGGAGGAAGATGCTGTGTGGGTATTGACGCAGAGCCCGATGGAGTCAGGGGACTAACACGCTCTAATGGCACGTGAGAGACTGAACATTCAGAAGCAGAGATCACATTGGGGGAGGAAAGGTTGTTTGCTTGGTTTTGCTGGGTTTTGTGAGCTTAGTTCTGTACCTCCTGATCCTTTTCTCCAAGTCAAAGGAAATCAGATTTCTGAATGCAGGATTTTCCAGAAAAAAAAAAAAAGTGTTGTGCTGTCCATTCCTTCACTGACCTCTGTCACTTGCTATTCCTCATTTTTCAGAGCTCAGTATCAACAACAGGCTCCAAATCAGCACGGCCACATTCCTATCAATCAATCTTTTCTCCTTAGGAGAAAAACACATTTCTCTAGTATAACTGCTACCTGGGTTGGTTCTTTTTATTACAGGCAATGACAAAACACAGCAGCTGAGGCTGTATGGTGTAATCTGACTGACCTACATTTCACTGAGTATCAGCCTCTACAGGCTTTAAATGCATTGTTCCCTACTTTCAACTCATTTCTGCATTCAAAATATTTTTTCCAAAAGTCTCCCCATAGATGAGGAAGATTTCATTTAAAAGCCTCTACAGTTGGACAGAGCTGTGACTTTACTGTGTTTATTTACAGTATATTGTATGTTTGAGTTGTATGTCACCTAGCAACAGCAACACATCCTCTTTTTTACTCTAACACCTAGTCCTAAAAAGAGTAATGCACACGTGCAATTTGCATCCTGTGAGTAGATTCTGTTGAAAGGGATGAAGTTACTCATGTTTGGTATTTTACAGGCCTGATGAAATGAAATGGATCAAATAGAATAGAAATATATTCTATCTGATCAATCTTATAATAAAATATTATTTCACCATATCTGAATTGTTGATGTACATTCAAAAATCTCATCCAGAATGAAATTCTTTCATCTTACAATACAGTATCTTAGGCACAAATAAAATGCTATTATGCAACAGTTATTTTGTGTAGAGGTTAGAAATATATATACACATGTACTTGTGTATGTACAGGACAACATAGTAAAATCTCTAATGTATTCAACTAGATTCTTCTTATTACAATGATTTTTAATAAGAACATGCTAAAAAGGCTGCAACAGTGTACTAGCTGAAGGGACGCTGCTCAACTGATGTTTCTATCTATTCATCTACCTTTAAAATATCTTGGTGTTAAAATATTATTGAAACATCTCACTTCTCTACTAAGAGGACAGTCCAGATTGGAGGGAGGCAAAACCACTTTGGAGATTGGGCATTTTTTCTTCATAAGGTGTTGATATTAAAAGAATTCTTCTGAGAAACAGAGAATTTTAGACATTTCCAGTATGTTTACCAATTTACAAGGGCACTGGAAAACATGAAAACAACGGTGACAGAGAGTACATGTTTTGGCTGCAAACCAAGAGAAAGCTGGTTGATCTGATTTGAAGTGTAAGAGGTTTGAACGTGTCTTGTCTGCAGGACTGCAGAGTGGCCTGTGGTGTGGGTGCTCCCCTGGCACCGTAGGTCTGGTGGGTGCATGTCCTGTGTTATCAGCTTGCAGTGCGAACCCACAGCTGAGACTGGTTGCCATCCTCTTGTCAGGCAGAACTGTATTTTAATTTGCTCTTGGCTGCTGTAAAAGCTAAAACTTAGAGAAATCAAGGTTACTACCGCACACCTCTTGCAGTCTTCTGCAGTGACTCTCATCGTTGCTTCTCTTTGTAATTCAACTACTGTTCTCATTGCTGTTCATTTCTTTAAAATTAGTATACCTTTATAGTTTCTTAAAACTGATTTCTTTCTTGAACTCTTTTATAGTACACATTGACCTTCTTTCTTCTATATGCAAGTGATAGTTATGTAGCTTTACCATAACCTTAATCTATAAAAAACCTCAAATCATACTACACCTTTATTTTAACCTGGATCTGCTCTTATTTTCACTGACAACATTACTACTGTTGTGAAGTGATGCAGTTCTGTGTATGAAGCATCTTGATCTGGAAAATAGTTATGGCTGTCCCTGATAATAAATTGAAAAAAATCTTTATCTTCTCAAAAATCTGTATTATTTCTCAGATTCTGAGTGCCCAAAATGTTATTCCAGGGTTGCTTCTGTGGGCATGTATCAAAGTGAGAAAGTCAGAAGGCACCATTACTCCTGTGCCAATTGCATTTGCCACACAAGGCTGCAAAACATGTTTCCTGGAGAGCCAGAATTATATACTAAAAATCACTCAAAAGGCATCACCTATCCCTTGATCCAAACAGATGCCAAGAGCTAATTTTAACAGCATTCACTGGTCACAGGAAAAGACTATTGGTTAAAATCATCCTTCTGGTTATAACTCCATGAACTAATGTCACCCAGACAGGCTGTCATTAGCCCATAAACTCACATGCCTGGAGAAAAAGCTCATGTCTTGGCTCAGCTCTGTTTACATTGCCTGCTCATCACTGTTACAGATACTAATTAAACACCTCTCATTCTGAATACCTATAATTCAAATTCCAGAATATTTTTGTGAATGAAAGCCTCACACCCATGTGACATGTGAAAATTAACATGCTACAACACATCTTTTTGTCAGTACTGCTGGCCCGAGGGCCCTCGTGCTGCTCTTCCATCCTTGCTCTCCGTAGGCCAAACTCCACTATTCATCAAGCCTTGTTTTTCACCTTGCCTTTGACAAGCCGAATGGCAATATCCATTCTGTCTGCCCTGGCATCGCAGTCTGATTTGTAACCTAACTGCTCAGCTGTCAGCTTCACTGCAAGCCGTGTTTTATTTTAATAAAACTGTAGGAGTGAGACAACTTCTTTGCACAAGCACACCCAAGGCCTGGAGTTTGGCTAACTGCATCCATTAAGGCTTTATTACTAACTGGTCGTCAAGATTTATTTAAATACGAAGTGTTAGTGATCTGACACAACATTGAGAATAAGTTTAATTGACTTGTGTTACTTTTTCTTTTTTGAGATCAGAAGCCCTGAGTGGTGTTAACGCTCTGCTACTAGAAAGGACCCTCTACCCATTACTGACTGCAGAATATGGTACAAACCTACCATGCCAATGCTCAGGACCAAAACCCAACCTGTTGAGGATATCCACACTTCTTATTAAAACAAAAATGCTACGAAGCATTACATTCAAACAAGTGAAGTATAATGAGGAGCTGGAGGTTGGGTACAGTTAACACACAGTTTACCTTACAACTGACATACAAAACCTGAATATTTTAAAATAGTTTGCACATCCTCAAAAGTCTAGGCAGCTGGGTTTGTCACTCCTAGAACTATACTAAACTCACATTAGCTCATTCACTTTAATTTCTCAAATGGAAGATGCAAGTTACTAGGTTAAAAAAGGATAAGGATCACTCAAGACTGGAGGAATGAAGAATCCTTGCTAAACTTAATCCTTACAGTAAAATAAAATAAGTATAACTAAATATGAGACAACTAAAATTAAATTCCCAGGTCAGTGACATTATTGGTTCTGACAAGGTGAATTTATCCAAGCTTTTACAAACAGAATGTCCAATTTACCTCAGAACACACTTGTATTTTTCTGTTCCATCTTTTCAATCTGATGATATTTCATAGACTGCTGCACCATTAGTAAATAAGTTGCTACTTTTAAAAAGTGGCTTTGCCAAGCTCAGATTTTAATAGAGAAATACAGTTCAGGTTCCGTGACATCTATGTTTCAAAATTCACTATCAATCATCAGTTTAACCATTGCTCTAAAAAAATCAGGAATTAAATGTAACCCAAGGTGCAAAACACCCTGGAACGACTCTTGCACTCTTTTATGCCCTGTTTTGCCCCACTGACATAATCAGGTTGAAAGGAGTAAGAACAAGGCTGAAATTCCTTCCATGATGGAAAATATCTTTAAAAAAAAAAAAAAGAAAATTTGTTTGCAGGTCTTCTTAAGTTCCATAAATGTTTCTGAATGAAATTTTGGTCTGATTGATGTTTTCTATTGACTTGCATAAAGCTGCAAATCATTGTCTGTCTTCTTGTAGCAGGATACATACACAGAATGTGTTATTACTTCCATCTATCTGCAAGAATATTAAGAACTTTTTACATAGTTGTTTTTTAAAAAGTAAAAAGGTCTGATTCTGCAGCCCTGGTCTTGTGTTCCATTGTCTTAGACACACTTAATATAAATTACAAATGCTGAGGGATGATATACAATCATTAACTGCCTTTAAGAAAGGTTTTTGCTTTTTTAAACGCCATCTCAGAAATTGCATATAGACCAGTAACAAAAGAGTGTTTGCTCTAATTAAAATTCATTTCATTTGCTTGAACTTCTATGAAACACAAAGAATAACCGAAATAAACATGATTCAAACGTCTCTAGGGAGGAGTTGATTTACTATGAAGGCTGCTTTCTATGTCCTGCACTGCCCCTTGCTGGAGTATCTTACAAATGTGACAGTGTAAATTCTAATAGTGGTACTAATTAAAATGTGTATCAGTTTCTGAGGCATGAATTAATCTTAAAATATAAGAATTGCAAAATTTTATAATCAGTCACTTAATCAACAGTTCATTATCATACACACAGACTTCTTTGCTACAAAACTACTGGCCATTCCCATTTAAATGACTAATTTTAACCCATACAGAGTTGATGAACACTCTTAGCTTTTTCCCCGATTGGTTCCTCATAAGAGATTATTATTGAAAGAATAAAACCATAAAATGAAACACCCAGAAATATTGCTACTTTACTGCTAATGAAAAGTAGCAAAGAAAACAAGGCAAGAAGATGCTTCCCTAAAAAAAATAAATTGTCTAAGATGTACAGTAAAAGTGAATATGATCCATATATAGAAATGAGAATTAAAAAAAGATAGCACACTTAGCAACATCTCTTACCTTTGCAACTTCCACAGAATTTCCTGTTATCCTTTAAAAAATGCACCTGAAAAATTGATGTCTGTTCCCTTTGCATGTGTTATTGGTCATAGATTCATTCATTCATTCTCAAAGTCACTGCAAGCTTGACAAAACAAATGCACTTGAGCACCTGCGTCTGCAACTCTGTGTTTTCAATTTTCTTGTTCTGATGATTGTTTGATTTATTTTAAGTTTTCTATCACAGATACCATCAACCTTAAAACAAGAATGTATTTTCACAAAACTTTGAAAGATTATTTGTACAATTCTGTATGTAGAAAAACTGAATTACGTGTTAGAAGCTCAATGAACACTTTTCTGCATTAAAGTAAATTTTACCACAATGTATCTTCTAAACAATTTGTAATATCCCTTAGCTAGTTATAGTTTATTCAACTTGTGCTGGTAATTACATCCAACATGCATATATTAGCTTCGGAGAAGTTATTCGATATATCAGATTTATGTAAGCTTAACGCAAGTTATTCTCTCCTTCTCTTCCAATGGAGACAACCCTTTGTTGTTGAATAAAGCTAAGGACTGACCTTCCTTGAGTTCTCCCCATGAAACCACACCCTTGTTTGTCAACAAATAGTAAAGCACTCTATGGTACATTTGGTCTTTGCACTAAACTGAATGACATCACTCCCTTGAAAACTAGGGGCAATGCAAGAGTCAAAACAATTAGTCTGCCCTTGAAATATTACCTTCAATGTAAAAATGCAGAGGAGAAAAAAAAAAAGATTCATAGGCAGCTAGTTACTTAAATATCTGGTTTTTTAGGAGATTCCAGAAAAAGTCTGAGGGAAGACCCTAACCCTGGCCATACTGACAGAAAAGCACCTTCTGACTTCATCAAAGCTTTGATTTCACTCTCAGACTTTTAAACTGACCTGGGAATTTGGTCGAAAATATAATGGGGTCAAGTGGCAAGAGCAAGAATTGAACCATACCTCCTCAGCACTAACAGATCTATAGGTGGTAAGAACACTATATGAACAGAAAAGACTAAAAAATATTATGTGATATTGGAAAGGAGACCATGAAGCACCTGCAGCTCTTTAAGAACTGATAGAGGAAACCAAGACTAAAATATTAACTTTGGTCTTCTTCTGTGAGCCATCATAGAATCGTTTAGGTTGGAAAAGACCTTTAAGATCATAGAGCCCACACATTAATCCAACACTGCCAAGTCCACCATTAAATCATGTCATTAAGAACTATTTTCCAGGTGTGGATCTAGCCACTCCTCCATCTTGGGATGTGAGCCTGACAGAGGTCCAACAAGTTGTGGTTCTGTTTTCCTACTATCCCAATCCAAGAACACATTGGGATGCATAAACAAAGCTTCAAACAGCTTAGGGTGCTGCTTTTTCTTAGCTCACACACCCCCTGCTACTAAAAGGAAGTTCAATGTGGTTATTTAAAATGTCAACTCACTGACGCAGCTGCTTACACATCTGCTCTACAATGAAGCATCATCAAATAAAAAAATCTTACATGTTATACAGAGTGAAGAGCTCTATGTAAAAGATAAATTGAACCCTGCTAAACCCATCAAGCCCCTTTCCAGCAAGTCTACAGAAGAGCAGCACTGTGAATAAAAATCAAGGTGCTACCACAGATGTAGCATGGCAAAAATGATGACAATAAGTCTCAAGGGTAACGACGGTTTCATCTGTATAAAATGGCCTCATATAAATGAGGCCAACTCCCAATTTACTTGTAAGACTTGATTGAGAGGGACAGAAGTACAATATATTACTTCTGTGTTTGGCACCAGTTTAACTGTGGCTGGAACACTGTGCCTATTTCAAGCATCCAAATTTCAAGAAGGATGCTGAGAAATTGGACAAGGTTCATAACAGAGCCTAGGGAATGATTAAAGGATTAGAAGACATGCCTTCCAGTGAAAGACTCCAGAAGGTTAATCTACTTAGCTCATCAAAGAGAAGGTTAAGGGGTTGGGACTTAATCATAGTCTCACATCTAATATGAGAAGAGGAAGTTTGACAGTAAAAGAGTTTATCTCCTGCCTAATTACCAAAGGTTCAGTGGTTGAAAGCTGAATATAAATAAATTCAGAAAGGGCAGAAGGCAGGTTTGTTTACTAATGCATTTAATTTTAACCAAGGAGGGTAATTAACTACTGAAAAAAAAAGTGCTACATTTTACCAATGATGTCAAATCAAGATTGATGCTTTTCTAAAGTATCATTGATGCTTTTCTATGCTGCAGTTCAAGCACAGCTATTGAGTGCAGGTTCTGTTCTTTATTAGAAGGTATAAATAACACAGAATGAACTTACAGAAACAAAGTCATCAACATACTGTACTGAAAAGAAGCGACATAATTTCCAAGTATAACAAGTCCTTTATTTCAAAACTAACTCTGTCTAAACCTGAATTTAAATAGATACCCACAGAAGTGTGAATCACCAAAAGGATAAATCTTTTCAAATTGTAGCTAAATGTGAATTTAGCCATCATCCCAAATTTTACACAATATCCACTTCATTAAGGGCTATTTTCTGAAAGACTGTTTTATCGCAATGTTCCCCAAATCATTCCCAGTTATTGATTTGCAATGTCCAAGGGGATGAATGTGACTCTGATAAGGATGAATGCTTCAAAGTTGAATGATTCTCCATAGCTGTCTGACAGACAAGCTTCTGAACATGTCTGGTATTACCAGTAAAATACAAATAATACAAAACAAAAGTTGAACAGGGATTGCTTTCCTCCTGCTGCACTTTCGGTAATAGCAGAATATACTTGTAATGTTGAGGTTTTTTCTAGGTACAAATGAATCAGCTATGTCAAGAATCAATTTTGCCATTCCATAAATTACTTATATATTTTCTGTTTGTTTGTTCTGGTAAGACAGGACTATTGGCAAACAACATATTCCATTCCTTCATGAAAGCAGTCTACAGTGGTAGTATGAATTTTGAAAGAATATTAGGGCATATAAGATTTAGCTTATGGAGTGATTTTCATTAAAAATGAAACATAGAATAAATACATTGATAAGGGTCTCACTCCTTAAACTAAAATTCCTTTGTATATGCCTTCACCTTCACCAATAGCCCACAGGCCTAAATTTCACAAAGAAAAAGGTATATTTAAATCATATTAGTTAGAGCAAGGTAGCCAACTTTTTGGCAGACCAAAGAAAGCATTACAGCAACCTGACAGTCCTTAGATTAATCCACATATATGCCAAAATCTGACTGGTTCTTATTCAGATTAATTTTTATTACTTGCTTATCAGATCCTGAAAGTATTGACATTCAAATTGCAGAAATGTCCATTCCTTTTCTGTGTCAAGCTTGGAAAAATAATTGTCAGCCAGGAGTCAGACTGATGCTGTAACCTTCACACACAAAAAGTGGGTGTTATTAGAGATAGTCTAGAGCTTTCTTTGTTTACTTTTTGATTAATTTTCACAATTTGTTGCCCAGGGAAAAGAATCTAGAAGTGTGTTAGAAATACATTATTTCTCATTTAGGCATGTATATGTTCACAAATGCTTACAGTATGTTTCAATATCACCTTAAACTTAATGGTGAGAGCATGATCCTTTTCTCCTGTTTGCTGCAATGACCAGCTTAACAAGCAGAAAGGTGCCACGAGCCCTGCCTAAGGGCACCCAGCACTGCCTAAGGCTGATGCCCCATTTGAGTCTCTGGAGTCTTTCCAAAAGGAAAGGGAATCGCATGTTGCTACAGGGCTCAGAAGAAGTTGATGGTGCAGGTCTCTACCCCAGGTAAACTTGGAGATGGGTGTAACTGCGTGCAATGTAAACAAGCGCAGCATTAGCCCATGAAATGTGTGTTGCTTAAAGCATCTGGACATTTAAAACTTGTCCATGTTCTGAAGGACAATCCTTTTTACTTTTCAACATACTGTGTTTCTTTTTTGCTATTGCTGTTTATTAATTTGACCTTTTTTTTTTTTAAAGTTTACTACTAAATCGCTATGTTTTCCCACATACTAATAGGATAGCCTTATCAAGAGAGACATTAATGCAGCTCGTACTTTATGAGCAATCTGCATCACTCCAGGTTAGCCAAAAAATATACCAGTTACTACAGAGCTTAGGAAATGAAACATTGATTCTAGGCAGCGGCACTAAGAGCTTTAGAGGTTTAATGTTTTACAGCTGTGGAGGTGTAGGTTTGTGTATTTCTAAACTGCTTAAACCAGTGGGATGCAATATTCTAAGCCTTGAGGATCAAGCTTATTTTTAAAAGTTCAGGGGACAATAACAAATGCTGAGGCAGGTTCTCTGTGTTATTCTGAGCTACATCTGTGAAAATGTAAGGTGAATTCAGAATATTTTTACATTGGATGGTTGGACTGTCACAGATTTTTTTCTTCCAGATGGGCTTAGGAAAAGTACTTACATCTTCCTGTTTTGCCATATTTTGCTATTTTTTTTTCATCAATTATTGTGTCCACAACATAGCTTCACAGCATCATGACAGGGGTGGAAAAGGCAACTCACCAAAAGTCAGAAGCCCTTTTCTGATGTGTTATTCACAGAGGGATGCATGCAGTGAACTGTGCAAAGAGTAAAGTTTCAAGGTCTATCTAAGTACCTTTTACCAAATTAGTTTTGTTCAGTGAACTGAACTGGCTTGGGGTGGATGGCACTCAAGTTGGCACAAGGTGGGTGGTGTGAGCAAGGTGTTAGAAGTTGGGCTTTGGGAGGCAGGAGTTGAAGCTCTGCATCTAAGAATCACAGAATGTTAGGGGTTGGAAGGGGACCTTGAAAGATCATCTAGTGCAACCCCCCTGCTAGAGCAGGATCACCTAGATCAGGTCACACAGGAACATGTCCAGGCGAGTTTTGAATGTCTCCAGAGAAGGAGACTCCACAACCTCTCTGGGCAGCCTGTTACAGTGCTCTGTCACCCTCACTGTGAAAAAGTTTTTCCTTATGTTTGTCCAAAACCTCCTATGCTCCAGCTTGTACCCATTGCCCCTTGTACTAACATTGGATGTCACTGAGAAGAGCCTGGCTCTGTCCTCCTGACACTCCAAGTGTAACAAACCAGTAAGTTTGGATCAATCCATACCTTGAAACTATGTCCAGAAGAGCTTTTTTTCTGCTATTTTAGTGAACTGAGTCATGGAGGAGTCATCCTGGAAGAGTCGGAGGAACACGAGAGCCAAAGCAAGGTAACACACTTAGCTCAGAGATACTGTGTGTCAGAGCCATAACATAGGAATATGGGTAGACAGATAAAGAGAAATAAATGTTTCATTACAAGATTTTCTTTGGAGGTTTCTGTTCAGCCTTACCCAGGAATAGAAACCATAAAAGCCTGTTAAGGAACAGCATCAGTAATGTATGCAGAAGCTAGGCATCTTTCTGTAGAAGGAAAAATGTGAGGTAAGTATCAATCTGGGTACAGGGATGAAAATGTGTGATTGGGTGACATTGCATTCAATGGTTAAGCTGTACAGAAAATAGCCACATACATCCTAGTTGCTTAAGAAGCAGCACAAACATATGTCTTATATTCTTTCTCCGTAAGTTGGGGATATGTGAATTTAACAGCAAGTTGTTGATTTTTAGTTATTTATAGTGGAAATATTACAACTAGTATACTCAAACTAATGTTTTGTAAACTATGATTTCCAGCTAATACTCAATAAAAACCCCACATACAAATTCTTGTGCCAAGAGGGGCAAGTTCCATGTATGTATACAAGCATACCACACAACAAACTTGTTAAAGCCAAGGTCTTGTGAATAGTGTGCTAACAGTAAGCCTCATTATAGAGAGTAAACCAGCTACTACCTAGCAAAAAATGTACCTGGTGATAGACTGTGCAGAAGCCTGAATATTGATGCGCTCTGTGTAAATCTAATAATGGGGAACACTATCAAAAGGTTCCAAATTTCAATAATACCTGTGCTAGCTGAGTTAATTAGAAGTCTTACACGCAACCTTTTCTGACTATTTCCTCTTCTTGCAATGATCTGTTATTTTCTTGCTTGTTAATTAGAAATTTCCCAAGTGACAACCTGCTCTGCAGGCTGGCTTGTAAACATATAAGAGCACATTACAGCCATCCTTTGTTGAAGCTATTTGTTCTCTGAATACAATATGCAATCTCCCTGACCAACTTGAAATAACCTCAAATACTGTTTTTTTGATATTAGAAAAAAACATGAATTTGTTTGGGTTTTTGTTTTGTTTTGTTTTTCATTTGAAGAAATTCTTGTATTCTACAAAAACCTGTTCCAATGTTCTAAAACTTCAATAATCTGAAAAACAAACACTTAGAGATACTGTGTTGTAGAGCTATAATGTAAGGGAATAGAATGATAGACTGGTAGAAAGAAACACACATCTCATTAGGAGATTTTCATTCAAGCCTACACAGGAATACAAAGTAGAAAATAATGTAAAAGGAGAACATACAGTAAAGCATGTAAAGGTTAGGCATCTACAGGCTAGCACATGTTCAGTTCAGCATCTTAACTTCTCATATGAACTTTCAAGGTGAAAATTCTTGTACTTTCAATGCAATGCTAATGGTTATCATGGATCCCTACAATTTTATCATAGCTCGTGATTTTAGTTTAGTGTTACTGTTTTACATTGATGATGGCCTTAGTTCTGTCTTTTAAAGCAATAGTATTTTAAACTTATGAATAGAAATGTTAATCTAAATGTTTTTAGCCAGAAAGAAACTTCTGATGCCTAAGTTTTAAATCAACAACAACAACAAAGTGAAAGTAAGTTAAAAAAAAGCACAAAATTTAAAAAAAAAAAGAAAAAGAACACTCCATTTTCAGATTGCTGTGACGGTGTGGCTGTGTGGATCTGCTGAGCTGGATGTTGCACAGAGCCCTGCCTGGGTGTGGGTATGAGTGGGAGAGGAGCATGCTATGTACTGCCATGGAGGGGCAGCCCAGATGGCAGGGTTGGCCCCAACAGAGCTAAAGACTTTCCTGTGTCCTGCACTTGCTCCATGTGTGTATGCAAGCACACCATAAACCAAACTTGTTAAAGATCTAGGACCTCAACATGCATCACCACAGCTGCCCTACTATGACTGGCAATTTTGCACCTGCCATACTACAGTGTAAACATCAAAAGTCCCATAATACAGTGTACAACATCGTCCATGTACAACATGATAGAAAAAAATCTCTGCCTTACACAGGACATGCAAATATTCCTTCAAAAAATATACTTTCTCCTCTTGGTGACAATCTTTATTGGTTTTGGGGCTTGCTTTTATGGGTTTACATTTTTTAATTAAAGTGAGTAGAGTATGTATATGCACATATATTAGCTTTCAATATATTAATGTTTATTTTCCTTACTTTTCGGCATAAAAAAGGAATTAATTTTAAAATAATAAATGTCAGGATATTTTCCTTTAATTCAGAAGGAGATCTTTTGTCATTCTCAGAAATCCTACTGTACTTGACTCTTTAATTCACAGTAGAACCTGTTCCAGTTCGTGATGTGATTCAACAGAGGTATAATAGGATCTTTGCTTGACAAGAGGAGACAGAAGATGACACAAGCACATTCTGCAAGCTCAGGGCAATGTTCCAGTGCTAGAGAAGCAGGCAGACTGAGTTTCTTTGTTGGAAGTCAGTTTTGCTTCCAATTGTCTTATATTTAAGGTGAAATTTGTAAAATAAATTAAAACTGAAGCATTCCCATACAAACCATAAATCTTATGAGTTACCATTAAGCCTAAAACTATTAATGGATTAATCTCCAATGGCCAGGAATGATGGAAAACCTGCTTAGCATTACCTGTTGTGCATACTTATTTGGTATTTAATCCCTTCCTACATTTCCCTGCTTTCACTGCCTTAGGTTAAAATATTAACATTCTTTTAATGAAGCTTGTATAGGTGAATTAAATTATACCTGAGTTCTGAAGGATTCAGATGCTGTATTATTATTTCATATTTTTTTCTCCAGATGACTTATTTTTTCCTGAGAAAAAATCCTTCAGCAAGAGAGTGTTACCACTAGCTCTCAGCTGCATGAAGAAAAGCTTTCAGAGAAGCTCTTGGAGCATCCAATTTAGATAAGGTTAAGTTCTATTTGGAAAATTTTGGAGAATGTTAGGATAAGAAGGTTATCTGTTGTCCAGCTGAATGACAGTCAAGAAAATGTAAGCACCCTCCACAAAGGATGGTTATATCAGAGAAAGTGCGTTAACAAAATGAATAAGGATCTCCTATTCTGAATCATTTACAAAGTTATTGTAGGAGATAAGAAAGAGTTGGAGTTCAGGAGTATATCTCTTATAAAACATGATTAGATTCCTTAATCTTAGAATTGATGAATATTTACTCTTGAGCTTTTAAATGTGTCTGAAGATTTACATACATTTATTCCAATAATTCAATATTTGACAAAATACTGATACAGCTTGTAAGCCTTCCCTCGTGGAGGTACAGCTGAGCTGGAAGAGCAGCTTTCTGCCGGTAGAGCTCACAGTCAATACATCAAGTTATATATATATAAAAAATCAACAGAACATTTTTTTTTCTGCTAGAATCACTGCTGTACACCATTGCTCCTGCTGCAATGGGGAAGATATCGACCAGGGGCCTCACCCTCCATATCTCATCTTCCTGCTGGGTGACCCTAGTGAAACCCTCATAGATAGATGAGGCCTCAGCACAAGGGAAATGTTATAAACACATAGCTTCATGAGCAAAAAAACTAGGACAGGGTGGTTTCTGCGGGACCTCAGGCACAGGACTGACTCACTAAGGTGGTGCAAGTTTCAATGGGAACTTCTTCCAGGGTGCTGGCACTGATGAGGCCACCTTCTCTCTGCTGCTCAATAAGGTATCAGGAAACTATTACAGTCTTCTATCAACAAAAAAAGGATAAATGAAAAAGGTAACTGTGTAAATGACCAAAAGGGTGGAAAAGTTATTGGCTATAATAATGCCAGAGAAAATAAAATAATCTGAACTCATTGACACTCCTACCGTCCTCCATGTAGGATGTAGTAGTACTTATTCTGAATTGGGACACTTTACCAGATCATATGATTTATACTCAGATTTTCTTAGATCCTGAGTAGGAAAGATGAGATTACAACCATAAATGTCAAACTGTGCTCCAGAGATGGTACATTTTTTCTAGATCTCTATGACCAAAATCAGTCAGTACCTGTGCTGTTTTATGGTCTATGCAATAAGAAAGCTATAAACTTGATCTACAAACCAGACATATACTTGGAGTCCCCCTCACTTGCATTGCTACTTTTGAGGACCTTAATTCCATGCAAGCAGAGGAGTTCTTTTTCTTCCTTTCTTTCTTCTCAAATACCACTTTCTTTTCTTCTGTATTGTGCTGTACTGGAGTTTTCTGACTCATTATTACTGATCTTACTGTAACATTTCACAAGGTGTGAATGCATATCCATGGGCATAAAAAGCGCTAACACTTCAGTATCTGCATTTTAGCAAATGTTACCTTCAATAAGCATGCCTCATTGGAGACAGCAAGAGTGTGTTTGTGTGGAACTAATCTTCTGGAAAAAAGAAATTGAGCCATTTTGATAAGATAATTCCCACCTAATATTACATATCTACAAAGCAGATGTCTACAACCAAGCTAGTATCCTGCACTTTTCTTTAGAGTTAATAAAGAGAAATAAAAACTTGTAAGGTATGATTTCTGTGAGCATTTTTAAACACATAATTTAGAATGGAATTATTTAAATCCTACAAGTGCTTATTAGTCCCTATGAACTAAAAAGGTGCTAACTGAGAATCTTGTTACATCAACATTTACACTGTAAACATCTATTTTTGGCATTGTGAATCCCACCTTCTGTACAGCAGAACAACTAGGACAAAAAAAGAAAAGAAAAAAAGTGACTCATTAAGCAAATCTGATTGGCACAGCTGTGCCTCAAAAGGCGGGAGAGTTGGTTAAATCCTTTGCACTTCTGTGGCTGTGCAGCACAACTTCATAATTTGAATCTTCCTTCCATCTACAACTGGATGCTGTTGATTTAATTTCACACAGATACTAACTCATTAAAAGATCAATTTAATCATCTAAGCAAAATCAATGTGACTCCAACTGCAAATTTGATTTGTTGATTGTACTAGTCTCCTGTAATCAGTTTTGTAAAAGAAAAAAGTTTAGATGTTAATTGAATTTTACTCTGCCTTGCTAAATTTCCATAAAATGCTAAAAAGAACAATGAGAGCTCTTGCCCCCAAAATGAAACACAAGTTGTAGCCCTGCAAGAGCAGTTATAAAGCTACTGAACCTTTTGCCACTTTGCAGTGCTTCCAAATTACAACACTCACCTGCAGAAGATCAATAAGTAACATACAGAACTTTGTGAAAGCACTCTGAAATGATAATGAGATTCTCCCATCAACCAGTGGTAATTCTTACAGAGCAGGTGAAATTTGACACAGAGGTGTTTGTCTCCAAAGAGAAGGAAAAAAAACAGTCTAGAAGACCTATCACTGAAATCTATCTTGTGTTTCAATTGGTAAATATTTTTTTAAAAACAGAGGCTTAGAGCAGAGCACTGGAGCCCTCCTTTCTTCCAGGCCAGAAAATGATGCTGGAGAATTATTTGCTCTAGAGTTTCATGCTCTCAATTTCCACTGCTCCAAATGACAGAGGTTGTCTTCCTTCTTGGACAATAATTCTTGAGAAGTCTTAAGGGGACAGCAGACAACAGGGCAGGAAAGTACTGAAACTATCTTTTGTCAATGATTGGCAGATTAAGGTCATCTAGTTTCATGTGCCCTGAAACGCAGAAAGGAAAAATAAAGATATTCCTTTAAAAAAGGGGATAAATTTCAGCCTTCCAGAGAGGCAGTAGCTCATACCAAAAGATACTGAGTACAAGTGAGATGACAGCTGACGTTTCCAGGGCTGTTCCACCTATGTTTATGGCCCCTCAGTATCAGGATATTTAAAGTAAGATACGCAACAAGTGGACTTGTGGGCAATGGTTGTAGTACCAGCTTCTTGCTACGCAGTTATTGATTCTGTGTGTTTTAGTGCACAATCATCAACAGGGAGGGTTTGTCAGGTGTACCCACTGTGCATGAAGAACTTCGAAATGTATTGAGGTTGTCATACAATCTGATCTGGGCATTCAGCTGCAATTTGCACAGTATTTCCTCTGTGAAATTACTTACCCTATCACTGCCAAAAGGTAGCAGATGTTTCTGTACACCTCATCAACCAAAATACATATTTTATCCTCTAAAACTAGGCTTTAACACTGATAAAACCATTCCACTACCTAACTAAGCACAAATTAGAGGAAGGAAATCACAAAGTGGCCAACAATAGTCTTTGCCGGTGTGCTAGCTCCATAGTTATACATAGTAAGACAGAACTGGAGGAAAACCGTAATTTTTCCAATTTTCATTCTTATGAGTAAGGACATCAGAGGTAATGCAGAGCAGAAATGTAACCTCACACCCTGAGAGTGAAATATACATGGATCATCACCCAAAGGTCAAGCAACACTTCATAGCTTAAATTCTACTCCCAGCAAAGCAAGGTGCAAGTGAAAACATTTTGCTTGTGTTACAGATCTGCATCTGTGTAGCTAAGCAAAGCTCGGCTCTGAATATCTAAGATCAGCATGTGAGGTATTTATCGCAGTAATGGATGGTTGTATATATTAAAGTAGCTGGACCAATGGGCCAGAGTATATAAATATGAAATTGTCTAAACTAACAGCCTTGTACCTGAATGGGATGGGGAACACATTGTGTTGATATAAGGGACTTTTACAGCCATATAATGTTAGAGCTACCCAACTAAACATATTTTGATCTAAAAAGAAAATAAATCTCCCCAAACAAACAAAAAGCCCTTGTGCTCAACTGAAATAGTGACAAGAGGAAAAATTGTCAGGCCTTAGTAATTTTGATGTATTTCTCATCCTCCCAGATTTTCTACTCTCACACGGAACTGTGCCAGTTTTTTAAAGGATAGAAAACACAGCTATGGTTACTTAATTTTTGAAAGCATACAAAAGAAATGAGAGAACAAGGAACTGAGAGGTTAAATCACTAGCTGGATTAAAGCAAACTGTGGTCCCCATGTTGTCCTGAGCACAGACACAGCTCTTCAGCATTTCAGAAAGAAGGAAATTACCTTCTGACCTTGCACATGAAATAGCCTGGGTATCTAGCCATTACAAAAAGATGCTTATCATCCTCTCTTTGATCTGAACTCATGTGGAAACTTGGACCATCTTGGGTTAAGCTGAAGATGGAAATTCAACAAGGTAGGTTCCCTTCTGTCCTTCTTGCTTTCATTTAAAATGTAATTTATAAAGCAGTGCCCTTAATCTGCTTGTAAACTTGAGTTTAATGGTCAGACTTGAGTAGCTATTGAGCAAAATGATACACATTTCAAACAACTGCCTGAGTATTTACTCTAGGGACACGACTGCATTAAAATAAGGTATTCCATCGCCAAAAGCAAATATTTTTCAATTTATATCATATCATAAATGATTTCTAAAGAGAATTTAAATATTCCTCAACTACTACTCTCCAGTAGCCACCAAGATGGTAACAAATATTGGCAGAGAAAGAAATGCAAGGTATCACCCTGTCCTTTGAAGCCTCAGCAGTGCTCTTGTTTTGTATTTTTACAGCAGTATCTAAGAGCCTTCTTGCTAGTTCCTCCCTTGTGTCATATACCTGACTGTCTTTTGTCACTTCTGTGACAGCCATTCTGTTATTTAAGCATATCTTTTCCTTGCATCTAATATAAGCACAAGCCTATCTGCAAAGCTGAAGCTGTGCTGTCTCGCTGTTGCTTAAGCAAAACTCCTGTGAACTTCAGTGTGAGCATTAAGTCCTGTTTGCTGACTTTCCTCATGTAAAAGCCCTCAGCAAAAGGAAAAAACATGCAAACTTC
>VYZX01014727.1:42192-54053 GCA_013401335.1 Brachypteracias leptosomus
CTCTCTTGCCTATGATTAAAAAACATAGTACTTTGTGCTTCTGACAGCTGATTTCAGACTGAAGGCTGTGCATTGTCCCCTTGATGTGGTACGTCCTTGAGTAAGATTTGAAACTTGATTTCATGTTTGTTTAAGTGGAAGCAGTGGACCACAAACACATCTGTCCTTTCCTTCAGAAAAGGAACAGCAAAACCTTCATTAATCAAATACAATGAATGTTAAACACTGACTCCATTAACTCAGAGTAAATAAGTTACATGATTGCATTCATCTCGGAGGTCAAGCCCAAGGGGATTTGTCAGAGACCACTTCACAAGAAGTTACTCTTCTGCCCTGCTGCAACTTTTCTCCTCTTCAAATAAAGTGCAGAAAGAGATGGGCACAGGTGTCCACATGGTGCCCATGCTGTACATCTGCAGAAGCTCTGCGGGAACTCTGGACATTTTCAGGTATCTGAACTGTGTTGTTTAACAACAAAATTGCCCACAAGGATGAATGAAGACTCTATCCGTAAGAAGCTGGAAGGATTAGCTTTTGTTTTCTCTCTTGGCCTGGTCAATGACAAAAGCACAANAATTTCTGCACTCTCTGATAATTTATCTGTGAAAATTACCTTACAGATTTTGCAGCTGATATGAAGACATTGCAGTAAAAAACACCCAGTAAAAAATATGAACTAATTACATAATGAGCTCTGAGAAATCAAGTCTCACTTGGTACGTCACTGGTGATATATCAGATATCTACATCTGTGGTACCCAAGAGCAGTAATCTGCTCTATAAACATCAGTGATTAAACTGAATAACTAGGTCTTAATTCTGCTGAACTGACTATCCAGGATTAGGTGTCTGCAGATGACTCCAGTGCTTGGAATGATTCATCTATGTCAAATCAGGACAGGCAGCTCTGTGCAGCATTTATTTGTTTTTTAAAAATGTGCCTCAAACTGTCCATATTGCAAATCGTCCTTGCTCCTCTTTAGGTTATACACATCTTTTAAGGCTGTACCATTTGTCCCAGCATATACTGGTGTAAATTATTTTCTATTACTCACATTAAAGTAGGGGGAATCTCTGCCCACATGTACGTATTTGGCACCTGAGATTGCAAGGGCTATCCCTACCTTAGCCAGTTGTGCACACCAGCATGAGGAGCTCCATAGAGCAAAACTCTTGTAACTAGAGATTTCACATCATGATTATGCCCATCTCTATGCTTTTCACATAGAGATTATGCCCATTCTGCAGCTTTTCACTTCAGATTATCCCTGGTCTGAATGCTTTTTTACAACTGGAACATATTGTAAACACCTCTGGAGAAAATCCCCCAGATACTTTCCTCCTAAAGGAAAGTATCTCAGATGTTCTGTGACAGCTCCACACAGCGAATGAAAGCACAGCGTGCAGGGAGACCTGCATCAAAAGTGCCCTCCTAATCTGAAGTAAAAAGCTAATGTAGACATACCCTATCTGACTAAATCATGTTTATGCTAAAGGATAAAATTCTCTTTCATCCATCTCACCTTTCAGGAAAGCTGAGGAGTTAACAGTGGATGGGAAAATCAAATGTAATCACAAAACTTCTATAAAATGGTAATATATTACTTTAATGTGAAGCTGCCTCTCCCACACAACCTTGTGCAAAAAGTTAATATGCTTTTGCTGAGTGGCCTTCCCAGATTTAGTTGTCCAAACAGACATAAAAACCTCTATTAATCCAAGATGACACAAGCCGAGGGTTCTAAAAATGTGTGTTCTGCTTAACTGTTCACTTGCGATATATGCTCAATGGTAAAGAGGATTTTCTCTATTAGTCATGACTAGTTTGCAGGTCAAGGTCAAACAAATTTAGAACAGATCTCTGCATATGCTTTTGCCTCCTTACACTAATTACAATCCAGTTTACAACAGGGTAAAACTTGGAGGGCCCACTAGAAACATCAGTTGATGCTTGGGTCTGTCAAGTAGACACACTTCAGAGCCGCAGTCAGTTTACAGTCAGTGTGAAAAATATTCATTGCTCTTTGCTCTTGTTGTTTTGTGTGTGTGTTTTGATTTAATAGTCTTTTAAATCTAGGAATTATTTTTAAAATAATTCACACAACTGTCCACAGCTACAAATGAAGATAATCTCTATGGGAGAATAACAGAGACTATGAAAAAACCAATGAAAAATACAAAGTCCCTTCATGTAAGTAGCATATGGAGAGTGACCTGCAAGTGGTAAAGCAGTTTGTGACCAATTTAATGTGGGTTAAGCTGTATAGACTACAGCCTCTGAATGAGATTGTACATGAATTTAAGATGTTTTATGTTACATAAACAGATCATCATAGATACTTCATAGAGGATGGGGATGGAAAGGACTCAGTGCTCTCATTCACCTTATATCAGTGTTTCCAAATTCAATGAACTTATTATTTAACCTCTAAGTTGCCTTCAAAGAAAATGTATGTGAAAAAACAAACTACCTCAACACATCAGAATGAAGGCAAATCGATAGAGAACATCAGCACCACAACATCACCACCACAGAGGTCCAGTTCTGACTAAGTCCTGATCCTCTAGGAATACCTAGGAAATAGCTCTGAGACATCAGCCTTCAAAATACCTGGAACGAGTATACCTCTGTAAGAGCACGTGTTATGCTTTACAGCACAGTACAAATGCCCCCATATCCAGATCTTTTCAATGCGTTCTGTTCTGTAAGTGACAAACACTTGCTTGTCTGTCCCTTCTAGAAAGAATAGCCACTGTCACTCCACCCTTCTGCTTCACAGGTGCCAGCTATTTTTGTCTTTCAAATTATCTTATTAGACAGTATAATTAAGTTAAATAGAAGTTGGTCCTAATTTGCATTAGATGCTTTTGTGTCTGTTTCCAACCTAGAAAGAAGAGCTTTTCTTCAGGTTTGTTTGTATTTTGTTGGTCAGATGAGAGCTCATCTTACCTCCCCCGTGATTGTAAAGGACATTTCCCAGACCTTGAAGCTGCTCCAACCTTCAGCTGCTTCTCGATCATTCATATGATTATGGATTTACATCTACGGCTGCTTGGCAGTAATGCATCCACAAATATACCAATAAAAGAGAACTGTAAGACACTTGAACAGAAAACTTACAGCAGAAGTAAATTAGGCAAAATTCAGAGGTTGATCTAAGGAATTTCAACATATGTGTTACTTCTTGCTTCTTCACTGTCAGCAGTGCCCCCTTACAACATTCTTCATGCAGACCCTGGAAAAATCATGTGCATGGTTGTCAAGAAGATTTACTAAGTGCATGCCTGAAGTTTGGGAAGGCAGAGTTACAACAGTATCTTGTCTTTGAATTTTGTCCCTGCTGCTGATACTGGTAATAAATAGATTTACATAAAATTTGATGCCCAAGAGTCATGAACTGAAGGGGATAAGCCTGTAATAGATGCCTCTGAGACAGCACTATCAGATTTTGACATCAAAAAGAAAAAGCCTGAAGTAAGGTTAATAAGACTACATGTTCCATTACATTTTCTCAGTAATTCCTGAAGAAAATACTGCTTTTGAGACTCTTCCAGGAACTGAAAAGACTAATGATATATTTGATCTTGAGTTTATTTCTTTCTTTGGATGTTTTTTTCCTGTCTCCTTTCACATTGATTAATGCTGTGTTAGTCAAACTCTTTTTGATTATTGCTGCCTGTGATATTTCTTCTGAGATGAAATTACACTTTTAAAATGTGCTTTACTATTTTGAAGTGTTTTCTTCCTCCCTTTCTTCTTTTCACTTTCTCACTAAAATTAGGAGCTCTTGGGAAATGCCAAAACTTCCTCTAGACATGCCTGCTGTTCTTTTTAAAAACAGTTTTAATTCCCATTTTAGAAAAGCGCAGGGAAGAAAACAAAAACGGAGCACAGTCAGTGTAGCCTCACCACTGTTCAAAGTGGTTATCAGTATGATCTGTAGTGTAGCTCATTCTTGAAGTATCTTTGCCATTGCTCATTCTGTTTTACAAAATGGAAGGATATGTACAGAAGCCAACTTTGTGCTATGTGGCCAATATTTATAAAAAAATCAGAGACTCTGGCAAGCCCCACTTCATTGGCCAGTGCTATGGATTCACATAATCCAGGTCTCTAAACAGGTTCTACAGCAACACATAAACACCTATTTCAGAAACACAGCAATAACTTTCTGAACTTTACTTTCTTCTCTTATTTCATCTCAGTAAACTCCAAAAGAGAACATCAAACAAGAAGAAAACCAAGTTGGGAGTGTGTTATCTAGCTAAGATTCTTCCTCTAAATGCAAATTTTCATGGACTTTCAGTCTTCCAACTTGTGTGCTTGTGTTATTTTCAAAAATTATTATCTTTTAATAAGAACCATCCAAAGCACTACAGTCATGGAATGGCAGATCCCACTGTGGCAGGTGTTTATAAACAAAAGGACCATTTTGGCACTAAAGGCTTTATGATTGTTGCCATTATTCTAATTCATCCAACAGTTACACTTTACTATGCTGCTGGTTTTGTAGAGCTTCTAACTAATCACAGCTCTTGGCAATCATTTAAAGAGTAAAGTTTGACCCTTAATCACATGTGGGAAAACAAAGACATACACTGGAGTGACTGAGAATATTGTGTTAACAGAAGTTCAGAGACACCATCAGTGAGGGCTCAGCAGAAAGAAGCAGCAGACACTGCCAAAACTACCTACAAAGAGAAGTCCTAGAACACAGTTGAGAGCTGATGGGTAGCCACAGGAACAGAATACAACACGTTTGCTAAGAGAGGTAGTCAAAGATGGGAAGGGAAACCATGAAAAAAGGTGATCAAGAACAGAACTGAGGACAATACAGAGCAGCTGCAGCCATGAGCCTACACGACTGATCTGAGGAAGTGGAAAAGTGAATGATGGAAAAATAGGTGCAGCATGATCAACACTGAGAGGGACCACAATCCAATAGAGGTAAGCACAGTCCATCTCAAAGTATACAAGGATCATGGTGACAAATGGACTACCTTGAAAAGAGGTATCAAATTCCTGAATTATCAGTAACTCTGGGAGAGAATGAGGGAAAGTGTTCAAAAGGACTCATAATATACCAAATTTATTTAGTCTTTTGCTCTAACAGACCTGAGAAGTGTTGAGTTATTTTACCACAACCTCCAAAGCAACAATCATGACATGAAAGAATGGGAAAAGAGGTCTTTGAACTTCTCAGTCTTTCAGAAAAAAACTATCTGATTAAGTGTACCAAGAAGTAACTCATTGCAGTCAAGCAAATCTTAATCCTGACCTCAACAGGACTAGAGGTCCATTCCAACCCCTACCAAATTCATAGAATCATTAAGGTTGGAAAAGACTTCTATGATCATCAAGACCAACGGTCAATGCAACACTACTATGACCACTAGACCAAATGGGCCATTCTGTCCCATTATCCGTGTCTTCTTTCCAAGTGTGGCATAGGATTTTCGAAGGATGAACAGTTCTCCCTCCTAGAAACTTGCAGGAAAGTAGTCGGAGCACTTTGTTTCCTGAAATGATGTTTCCTGTTTATCATCTCCACTGTGACACTGCCTCAGAGTGTTACCTTAATGTAATAAACATCAGAAAATTGTACACCACTGATTTTCCCAAGAGACAAGAACGCACCTGAAGTAAGTGCTGGGGCTGAAAATCTTTTATGTTCACTCCCTGTGCCGAAATCCCCAAAGAGATGCCGTGACAACTATCAATAGAAGGATGACAGGTAGCAAGTCCTTTCTCTTCAGTATCCTTCTGTTAGAAAAACTGATCTCACTTCAGTCTTTTATGAATATTCGACGTTAGTTTTTGCAGTATAAAATGTATGCTATTAAACAAAAGGAGTATGTACAGTAGTGCCTATACACGATGAAATCATTTTAGTGACAAGGACACCAAACCAGAACGTGCCATGAACTGGAGATTTACAGCTGTATGTACAGGATTTTGTAAGACAGCAAAGCTCTTCACTCTAAGTTAGTCTTAGTATTGATTTCAAATCCATTTCACACCTACACTTTCAGAAGCTATAGCAAGAATTTTTCTGCTACTTGTACTTTTATTTACATAGCAAACATGCTAAAGATTATAGAAAAAGTTTCTTGCGTTGATAGCCCTAGTGGAAATAATATCCAGGAAGCAAACCAGAATTCTACAATGCAGACTCACGTAGATTATAGAATTCCTTTTAATGTACTTAGCCAAAGTAAAGCTTGACAATATGCCCCTGCCAGAATAAAACTTTATCATATGAAAGCTGCCCACGTAGCTGGATAGATGGAAATCTTTCACACTAGTTAAATAATATATGCAGCTTCATGCAGAGCAATAAAGTGACTATCATCAGAATTTCATATTGACAATGGGGAAAAAAAAAGTAATGGCCCCCATTTGTTCCTGGTAAGATTTTATTATCTACTGTAAGGTTATACCTTGAAATATAGTTTGGAGGCTCGGGTATGTCAGATTTATGCTGATTTACGCTTTTGAGACTATCTGGGCTTTGATTCGATAACCCATTGTAATTTCATGTACTCAAAAGGACTGCCTAATAGGTCTTGAGGTCCTGTGGTTTGGAAAGTTCAAAGTAACATGAAGGACTATCAAGTCAGAGGGATCTCTGTATTTGGCTTGGTGTTTACATAACACTGTTAGCACTATGCTCTGTTCTAGATCAGGCAGTTCAGCTTAAGTTTATTCACATACAACTTGCACCACTGAAAAGCTTAGTCTCTGAATAAAATACTCTGTGAAAAAAATGTACCCTCCTGACTTATTAAGCTAAGTCTCATACACAGAGTAACAAAATTATATTAAGATAAGTCTCATTGAACTAACTGGTGGGTGCCTAAACAAATTGTTAGGTATTTCAGTTGGTAACTCACAGAGTACTAGACATCCTTGTCTTCCAAGGAAATGCTGAAAAACCTGTGAGAGGGAGAATTTCCCACAGGAAGTTTGTCTTCATTTCTTATCGAGTGGTGTTTTGCTTGGGCTTTTTTGTTTGTTTGTTTGTTTTGCTTGTATTTTGTTGTTTGTTGGGGTTTTTTCCCCAGCTTGATGGACTGTCTATGAACTTATTCAGACAAAAAGAGTATGCCAAGGACAGTGTGTAAGGATGAGGAGCACATAACATTTTCTAATTGGGAAAAACAAAGATAAACTTCATTTCCTGCACGAGGTGAAGATAAAATTAGGAACCTCTGGTTCCCAGCAAATAATGAAGGAAAAACAATCACAATGTCTTACATGCACATGGATATAAAAGAATAGGATATACTGCAGCCGGGATTTGCAAGCATATTGGAAGAGATACCCTTTCTAATTTTTCCACTAAAAAGAAAAAACATAAAACAGCATCACAGGCTCTTCTCCAGTCTCTGTTTTGTTAATGCTTCTATACTCCTAAATCCTTCTCCTAGAACTCTTGCCATCATGTACTAACCCTATCTCAACTGGTGAAGAACACAGCAGTTCTGTGACTAAGTGCTAGACTGAGGTAGGCACAGGTGTCCTGGAGCCAGGGAATCCTGAGGAAGAGCAAAGACATCTACCAGGAGCTGAGCTAGCAACCTGTAAGGAGAGCTAGCGATCAGGAGCACTGCAAACAGGGTGGGCAAAGAGGGCATGACACGTCAGCCAGGCTATGGTGCAGAAGTTAGTGTGGCAGTTCACATGGGAGGGTGTGCATCCTGCACCCCTACAGCCCAGGGAAGTGCTCTAGGACTCAGCCAAGATGGTGGGCACTTGCCTGTCTAAGAGCTAAAACCATAAACTACAGAGAAAGCCCCTGAGAAGTCTGACATATCCGCTCATGCTTAACCAATCTGATAGCCTTCTATAATGGTGTGACTAGCTGGATAGATGAGAGAGGAACAGTGCTTGTTGTCTACCTCGACTTCAGGAAGGCTTTTGACATTGTCTCCCATCCTCATATGTAAGCCTAGGAAGTGTGAGTTAGATGAGTGGTCAGGTGGATTGAGAACTGGCTGAGCAACAGAGCTCAGAGGGTTATGATCAGAGCCTGGTTGGAGGCCTGTAGCTGGTGGTGGCTCCAGTCTTGTCCAACATATTCATCAATGACTTGTATGAAGGGACAGAGTGTACCCTCAGCAAGTTTGCTGATGAAACAAAACTGGGAGTGGCTGACACACCAGAAGGTTGTGCTGCCATTCGGTGAGACCTGCAGGGGGGCTGGACTAGATGACCCCCAGAGGTCCCCTTCAACCCCTACCATGCTGTGATTCTGTGATCTTGGTGGCAGATTCACAGGAGTACAAGAGAACACCCAGCGCTAAAATAAGGTTTCTTTTGGTGACAGCTGTGCTACACAGCTCCCTCCCTGCAACTGATCACAGCTGTAAATGCATTCAAGTTGAGAAGGATGTCTTAGTTTAAAGCCTGGCTCCTCTCCATTTCTAATCTAATCTTTGGCTGTTCCTATAGTTTCATGGTTTATTTTATCTTGTATTAATGAGTAAGCCAGTAACTATAAAATGATATATAACAACAATGGAACTGGTAACATAAACCTCATTGTCGCTTAGCTCCATGAAACTAAACAAAGCGTGATCTGACAGCTATGAAAGAATCACAGTAAAAGACAGCACAGTCCTGTATCATCAACCAAAACACATCTGAATAATTTTTAAATTGTGTTGCAACTTAGCAGGTGAGGAGCTATTACAGAGATTTATTGGTTCACATTTACCTCTGGTATAACTCAGTTAAAATAAATGGTGGAACAAAAGGAATAACTTTGGTATATTATGTAGCAAACAGTTTTTATAGCTTTGCTGAGTGAATAAATAATGATAGATAGGCTTTGTTGTCTACTACAGCACTTATTTTCTGCATTGTACATTTGCATTCATAGCAAATACACTGAATGTGTTTTAAGAGAAAGCAATCATAAAGAATTGCACACTAAGTTATACATCCAGTGTGAAAATTAAAACAACAACAAATATACCCTAAAGGGATATAAATGTTTAGTCATGATCTTATGAGCAGAAGAAACAAGTCTACTAAAGTTATCAAACTATGGATTTGATAGTATACAGTGTTCCCTCAGACTTATTCTGTGGGATTAATGTGCTAAAGCTTAAGATATTACATTATCAGACATCCACCCTCTCAGCAATTACTGTCTCCACAGCAAGGACAGCAGAAGCAATGTGCAAAAACCAGCAATGGCTCTCTGGACACTGCAGTTCACAAGTTCAGTGCATTACTTTAAACTACCCTCAGTCTGCTGGATTTAGCTGCAGGGGTTTAACCAGTCCTCAGCAGGATGCTGAGGAGAACAGTGTTCTCTTCTGCCTCTTCACCACATACCTGCTGGTCTCTCACAGCTCAGTGTGTGGACACATGGAAGCAGTAATGTCCTTATTGCTGCAGCTTAATCCAGCGCAGTCCATTGCTCTGAACCCTAACCTACCTGAAAACTTCACCAGAGAATAAATAAAGATTACTTTACAACACGTACATTGTTTTCTCTTGCAGTGTGTACTGCTGAATTTTAATGGTCTGAGATGTCCTAGAAACTTAAGCACCCAAATTTAGAGAGCCCATGGAGCTTAAACAAGGTGTGACACTATGAAGCATCCCTTGCACAGTAGCATTTTACAGAGGTGAGATAAAAAATCTTAGTACAGCTCTGCTTTCTTCACAAGGAATAAATCTTGCTCTCAAGAAACCAGTGGCAAAATTTTCTTTTGCTGCAAGCCACTGGGATCTCACTCTAATCTAACTCTCAACATGTTAGCAGAAACTGCGTATATTTTGATTTAAAGCCAAATCTTACACCCAAAGTAGTCTGATCCACTGCTTTGTTCCAACATACAGACCCACTCCTTGTGGCTCCACAAACAGTGAGGGAGACAGTAAAACAGACCCTTTCACTTCTACCAGAGGAAATGTATAGACATAGCTATGGTATGTTCATTAATGTAGTTTACCACAGGATGTCCTACAGTATTGTGTAATCATGTGGCTTTTATTGCACAGGACAGACAAATAGTAGCTGTTAAAATATGATTTCACAAAGTATTAGTAATTAAGCAGGTAATGAAAATTAACTCAGAGCTATTCTCCTTTGGCACTAAGAATTCAACCCCCTCTTGTTTACAGTCCAAGAGAGGGAGGGAGGAATAGATTTTTTTTTTTAAAGTAATTTAGTAGCTCATTGCAGCTGATTAACACAAACTCAGGCATTTTTATTAGTAACACTGTCTTGTAATATGTAAAGCCCTTGCCCTCTAAAAACACTAGCCCTTAAAAATACATATTGTACCCTCAGATAACCCAAAACAAGAGGTAAGGAGGGTGAAGAAGGACTTACTGAGGGAGAGGGAACAGACAATGGAGGAGATCCCAGGAAAATTTTTATTACTCACGCACATATACAACCCACTCTGCTGCTGAATGACATTCTATTTTTCAAGCAGGTAACCTGCAGGTTAGACACATAGAAATACAGGCTATTATTATTTGAGCTGCAGTATATTCAGGAATGGACTTGCACCCTAGTGTGCTGACTGTATTACAAACAGAATTTAAAAAAATGTTTCTGTACCGGTAGACCTTCAGAGTCCCATAAAATTACAGAAAGGTCAAATCCTGATGGTAAGTTCAACCCAACTCTTTTCTGGTTTCAAGTCACTCAGAGTGTTTTATATTACACCCTTGGGTTCTCTGCAGTTTCCTTCAGTCACAAAAGCATTTGGCAATCACATTATAAACAGTTCAGAAAAATTCAAAATGCAGGAGCATAAATTACTTTAAACACTCTCAACCTTTAGAGACAGAAGGAAAAAGAGGGGAGGGAAAGGTAACACAAATGTGAAATCAGGGACGAATAAAAAGTAGTAATAACACTTCAAACTTTTGTCTGACATTCAAGGAAGAAGAGAAGCACAACAATTGCCACCAGTCCCAGTTATTCCCGGTACCCAGAACTACACTGATATAGGGAAGTGATCTCTTAATTTTTTCAGGTATGTGCCTGAGCTTTCAGATTCTCTACATTTTTGACACAGCAGAGATCAAGCTATTGAAATTCCATCAGCCTTCACATTTATCCTCCATAAGACTGATTTTTATTAACTCTATTTGTTATTTAAAAAGCAGTCTCACTAAGAGGCCCCTCTTGAATCAGGAGTCCTGTTTTGGGGGAAATTGCAAAAATTGTTCAGTAACAGATAGCTGTCACTAAGAGAAGAATTTTCAACCCAAACAGGCAGACAAATGAAGAATAATTGCTCCCACAGGCACAGAGGGATGAAGACTTGACTGTCATTGGAAAAAAGGTTTTGAAAAACATGTGTCTTAGTGAGTCATGCTTTTCCCATTCCTGCTGCATAACCAACAAAGGATGTCTTTGTCTTTTAAGCAAGCAAGTCAGCCCATCGTAACCACACTTTCTTCTTGATAAATGCATGCCTAGAAGTTGCCACCTTATTCAATTCCCCAAGCCAGCTCCCTACATCCCATATTTGAGCAGTGTGAAGTATGAAAAAAAGGCCACACTCTCTCCTCACCTCCCTTTTTTTTCATTATCTTATGATGTCATCCAGGTACATTCCTCTAAGGAATGTCTAACAATCTATTTTTTATCTCTTAAAGAAAAGTAGTAAAGTGGCATCTATTTATTATAAACATCAATACCACTGGTTGCAAGTGACATTGTCAATCACTAATACAGAAGAAGGAATCACAGAATCACGGAATGTTAGGGATTGGAAGGGACTATCTAGTCCAATTCCCCTGCCGGAGCAGGATCACCTAGACCAAGTTGCACAGGAACATGTCCAGGCGGGCTTTAAATGTCTTCAGAGAAGGAGACTCCACA